>JASCZW010002955.1:0-99998 GCA_034211315.2 Aedes japonicus | reverse complement strand
GGGTATGTGTCCCTTGACTCAGCCTATTATGCAACCATCGATCACATTTTTTATTATAACTCATATAGTTTTTGAGCTGTAAGCGAGATTCAACTAGTTATACACTTGCAAAGATAAGTTTGATAAGACATTTGGTAGTATGTATCACGAAAAGTTACACAACTCTTTTATAAAGTCAGAAACATTCGAGGGATGTGGATTTAATGTCGGTTTATAGGCACCAAATTGGGTCTATTTATGGATCCAAGTTCGTCCCATTCGATGGATTTACTACTAAAGGCAGTCATTGTTCGGTTTTTTTTCCTAATTTTATGAATTAAGGCATTGTAAGCTGTACTCGATTTTCTTGATACATTTCACAAAACAAACTAAAGTAAAACTGCCTCGAAACACTTAAGCGATGTTCATATTTGATTTATCAGCCATTCAATAATGAAAACATTATATTTCACTATACAATGATTTTGTTCCTTCGGTTTTTGTTTAGATGAGCCATTTGAATATAAACAACCCCAAAATCATGCATTTCCACGTGAAATTATACCAACAAGAATGTTTTTACTACGTTATTGATACTACAGGCCATAATTAGGAACATCCACAAAAATATGTCCCCAACATTGGGTCTACGATTTTCTTGTAAAATCATTGTTATTTTAGCTATTTGAACGCTTAGTTTGTAACGTGTAACTATTTTCTGCACATCCAGACTGCATTACTTGCTTTATCGATTCAATTAAGCCAAATTTAGATCACTTGAAGATCGTGTAGATCATCGGTTCAGCTTAACCAGTGAAATCAAGATGCCCCAAAATCTCAAGAAATCGAAAATTACGCGGAAGTGAACAACTTTTTGTTGATTATTATTGTCTCAATTGCTTCGGATTACATCGGTCATCCTATTAGCAACATAATTTTGTTGATTATCGCTAAATTAATGACACATTTGGTACGTAGGCCGAATGAAGGAGCTAGGCTAACATTACATCCCCTTACCCTAGATAATATTTTATTTTTTGTGCAAAATTACACTTTTTGTAATGTGGTCATGATTAAATTATTGTTCGCATTTTACATCGAAAAACTTCAACAGATTAGCTTTGAAATTGGCAGCAAACTTTTATTCGACCAGTACTGAATCTACTTTCTAGCATACTTTTCGCTGCCTAATCCATCTAACGGGATATTCCCATAATCTAGCAAGATGATAGCCCGTAGTGATGGCGCTGAACCGTTCAATTTCAGCACTCTTTTAAAGGCTCTTATCGGGCAACCCTTGCAGAGCCTTCTAGATCGAAGAAGAGAAACCTATAACAAGTCCATTGCAGACGCGTTTGAAGTGATTGATTACACTTAACGCCTGTTTATATATAATTTATCTTTCTTCAAACTCGTTTTACCGTCTTCGGCACGGCCCAAAACTAAGATCTGTGGACTCGTCCATTTGGCAGCGCAGAGCATGTTTCCAACGAAAGACGTGCCTAAATTGTAATGTATTGCTCGCGAGTGCGATGGGGTAGAAGGAATGGCCATGAGAAGGCTCTCGCTCGCCTACTGCCGTAAATGACTTATTTCAGGACGGCTCCGCAGAAGATAGTATGCCTTGCTCGATTTCGTCTAGCGAGGATGTCTTATTCCTTTCTCGTGTACGGCAGATTTAAATGACGTAAATGGGGCTGTAATTTTGAACTTTTAACATGGTGATTTATGAGTGGTGGGAGAGAAATCTTTGTGAATGCATTAACTTTATTCATAGTGCTCCAGTAAGCGGAAAATGAACTTTGTTCATATTTTCATGATGTTTTTTTTCTCACGTAGAAAACTGCGGGAGTTTGTTATTTTTCATTACACCATGAAACGACCTAAATATAGCCCCTGCCTTTCGAGATAATCTTCCACTTAAGTGCATGGATGAGTTTTTAATTTACCAAATGTGCATGGCAAATCTGGCAACTTTCCCACAGGCTGCCGACTTTTATAAACCTCCAAATTGATTCCTACTTTTCGCCAGGATGGCTCAAAGATGTCTTACTACTAAGCATATGTATCGGCGCATTATTGCTTCCACCGCCAAGGTGCGGAAAAACGAAAGCCAGAAGCCGAAATTTCGCTTCATTCGAACCGGTATCGGTTTCTCTTTTCGCTTGCTGCTCTCTTCCGTTACACCACCCACCACCGACCATGCCGCGCTGATTGATCCGGAAAATGACCAAGCGCCCCCACTACGAACGGTAGAGAATCAATTCATGCGGAGGGGTTATGAAGGAGGAGGTTTAATTTTTAACTAACAGGCCGCTTCGCATGTATTTTAAATACCCGGTAACCCGGATAAACTTTGATAGGAAATCCATTTCATAGCATGAGAAATCGACCTAAATATTCAATAAGAGAAATGATTAGATAAACAAGCAAGATTTTTTTATATTGAAATCATTATTTTTCTCAGGATCCCAACAGTGTGGATTGTCGACACTGGAAAGGAAGCATAAAGCTGAGGAAACGCCAAAGCACACTATGCAAATTATCGCACACAAATTCTCCACTGTGCGCTCATAACTCACTCAGCCGTTCTGGGGGAAAATCTTACTCCAGCCGCTCAGCAGATTCTACGGAAAACTTAAACATGGGCCTATACTCTCGGAAGCAGCAGTACCATGGTGGTCTTATTCTCAGGCGGCTGGAATTTGAAAATCAAGCAACTCGCACCACCCAATTGAGTTGATACGCAACTGGATGAGTCTTCCCTGGTGCATTGAATAAAAATGTAGTGGTTTAATGCTTTGCGTATAATTTCAAACACAAGAAAATTCAAAATAATTTTTTCAACCGCCTACCGATACTGCCGAGCAACATGACAAGGAGAACTTTTACAGTCAACTTAATGCCGTCGTGGATAAGTTCCGAAGGGTGATATCAATATCTACACTGGCGACTTCAATGCGAAGATCGGCTCCGACAACACGGACTATGAGCGTGTTGTGGGACGTCATGGTCTCGGAGAAATGAGCGACAACGGTGAGCTGTTTGCAGAATTTTGTGGCAACAACGACAAAAATAAAATCAACCACATCTGCATCAGTCCAAAATGGAGACGAGCCTTCTTGATGTCCGAAATAAACGCAGTGCCGATATCGCATCTGTCAATATCACCACCTTCTAATCGGCGAGATTCGCCTGCGCATTGCACGGATCCAGCGACGGGAGGAGAGGCTTGGATGGAAATTCAACACACGCCGACTTGAAGATCCAGCTGTGAAAAGTTTGTTCGTTGAAGAACTTCAGACTCGAGCAGCAGATGTTCCGGAAGGTGGCAACGTGGAAGAACAATTGACGGCCATCAAGGATGCCTTTATCGAGACAAGTGCAAGTAAGCTGGGTGAGCTGCGCATGAATGAACCAATGAAACCTGGAGGAAGATTGAGGAGCGTAGAGAAGCTTCTTCCTGTTTCGACGGCATGCTGAACACGACTGAACATGTTAGAGTGAAATAAGAGTGTATGAAAATTTTCTTTTTCAAATGAAACTGTTCTTTCTTTAACTTTTATTCCTTTAACTCTTCTTTTCCTTTAACTTTTATTTCAAACAAATTAAAGGTAGGAGAAGCACAATAATTCCTTCGTTTTATTTTCATACAAAGTGGTATAAAAAATTGATCACTATGAAGTTTTAGGGGGAAAGAGATCATCGAATCTTCCGGTCCGCCTCTAAATATCTTGCTATGAAGTACCAATCACCTGTTGATCTGCCAAATTTGAAGGACGTCTGCATTGAATTTTCTCAAATTATAACAATCCGTCCACTATATCTTCCAAACATTGCGATTGGGTGAACGGATTGGAGATAATGAAATTAAAAGGTGTTTGACCAAGTCCCCTCTATTAGTGCTAAACCGGTGAGCTTGGACATCAACAGAAGCGTAAAGTTGCCATAACGCACGAAATGCATTTACAAACTTTTATTGTTACTGAATGGAATGCGGATGTAAAAGACTAAAGTTTACGAAAAAAAAGAATTTGTTCGAGCATCGGATGTGAGCGGTTGTGTTGATGCTTTATAGTACACTATTTTGATATCGGGTACCCCAAGTAACACGGCTTTTATTGAACAAGTTGAAAGTACCGTCAAATTACAAAAACAGGTTTTCAATATAAGTGTATAAAATATGAAATAAGATACTTTGATATGACATTAAAAGCGCAAAAATTAATGCCTTATAAAACACAAAACGGAAATAAAATATCCTCATACAAAACATTAACATCGCCATGCGTGGGATTTAAATACTAGTGCTTGGCGTAATAGGTTTGTAGCTACTTCGCTAAGCCAATTCCAATTGTTTGACAAGTGAACTCGAGTATCTATGATTTGCTTCCCGTTGGCAGTGATTTGTTCATTCTATTGACGTCTCTTTAAACTTTACATCGGCGGTAGACGTTTTAGTTCATTCGAATCGGCTTAAGGACTGCTAAGCACCTGAGTCCAATAGCAGGCTCCCATTCCATTCTAATGCCGTATGTCCGTGTTTTTATCCCTCGTAAACACCTATAAGACATTTGACAAATAATCATTAACCCTATTTACAGGCCACTTTGAGGTCAGTGACTGTGAGTCAGTAGTCACTAATTTCTTCTATAGTTCGACCTCTAAGAAAATTGCACGGAATTGAACAACAACAATTCTTTTATTATTGTCTGAATAGCATCTATATTTCTTATTATAGGTTTTTCTGATAGCAACATAATTTTGTCAATTATCGCTAAATTAATGACATATTTTGTACATACGCCGAAGAAAGGAGCTAGGTTAACATTAGATCCTTTTATCTTGTAACAGGAAATATGTATGTTGAGAAGAATTTATGTTATGACAAGAGCTTGAAGCTGTTTTCTTCCTAAGACAAATAAAGCCTGTACGCGCTAAATTTCGAACACTTTTCTTTCGTTATAGATTTTGAATTAATGTACTGATTTCTGAAGCGTTTCACTTATATGACAGCTGAAACTCATTATTTCATTATTTGTTGACATTCTTGGTTTATTCAGAAAAATGGCGTCGAATCAAGTGGATGGCACAAACGCATTGTGTACGAACGGTAGAAAAATCCGAATATATCAGTACGTGATTTTGCCAAGAAACTAAAACAACCGAAAAGTAGTTTTGTATTTGCAAGTAGTTTTGTATTTGCAAATCATTTGACCATGTGTGGATTGGATTTGAAAGTTGGAAGCGGAACAAATCGAAAAGTCATTTGAGAAAAAATCCCAATTTTTCGCTGTGAAATGTGGCTCGCAAAGTTGGGAAGACAAAATCATATTAACAAAACGTGAAGGACAGGCAAGAATTGACGGCGTACAATATGATAAAGGTTTTCAAAAGTGAACATTTTCTTGTATCATAATGGAAACAATCGTACTCGAAGACTTTAAACAGCTACCGGGTCTGGTTTTTTTACCGCAATGCAAAAGAAACGCGGTTGCCAAGCATTTCCAGACAAAGAAGATGTCCAAGTTCCCAAAGAAGTATTTGATATGGCAGGCCATTTGCAGTTGTGGTCGAAAATCTTAGAGTTACGTCTCTATCGGCACGCAATCAATAAGGATGTGTACGAGTACGAGAAAGAATGTCTGCAAAATCGGTTGTTACCGTTTACCAAAAGCCACGACTCTCCAACTCTGTTTTGGCCTGATTTGGCCTCTTGTCACTTTGTAAAATCCGTCCTGGAATGGTATGAGGTACAAGAGGCCAAATACGTGCCAAAAACAGCCAATCCACCAAACTGTGCAGAACTTTGCCCAAATGAGAAGTACTGGGCTCTGGTTAAGCGGAAACTCTTCGAAACTAAGAAGAAATCAACCGATGATTTCTACATCAGATGCAGAATCGTCGGAAACTGATGGCGGGTGTACCACAGAAAGTTCGGGAATTTTACAGGAAGAAGGAATAACATCTTTATCTACTGTTTGTAATGAAGATATAACTCTATTATTGTGAGAAAAAAAAACAATCAAATGAGTTATGTTAAAATTTGTTTTGCTCTTATATTTTTGGTGTCCGAAATTTAACTTTGGCAGGATTTAAATAACTTGCGAGCAAATCGCAGGTGTATCGCATCTAATTGAAAAATTTAAAGAATATAAGCGTATGAAACTTTTTATTTTCTTTTCATTTTTCGTTACAACAGTTAAGCCTTGTATTGAGTTCATAGTGAAGCGAAAGTCTTATATACAATATCTGATTTTTCATCAGTGTGAAAAATGCAATCTGCAAAAAAAAAATCTCTTCGCCCGAACTGGAATCAGATATGATCCTGCAAATAGATATTGTGAATCACATCTTTTTCAAATGCTTTACCTGTTTTCGTTGATACGTATGCTTATGGAAAACATTGTAGCTCAGTGAAAAGTTGACGTAACGGTCGAGCGTGTCCGTCAGTGTTTTATTTGTAAATTCGAAAAAAAAATCATCACAAATTGATTAATAACAAGGAAATTTTACATGTATTCGAAAAAAAATAAGTCTATTTAAACCTCGTTTGCATTTCTCCGGCCCAGTGCTTTCAACGATTACTAGTCAGTTTCCTGGCGAAGCTTACGTTAATATTCAAAATCTCATTAAAACCGAATTAGAAAATAACAATTTCAGCCAATGGTGTGCTGGGAGCTGCGCTCGCCTAATTGCGCCTTTTCGCCATGAAGTTGCACGGTAACTTTTCAGCCGATTCGAACCTCGAAACCGGGTTGGTCGGTCAGTCAGGTTAGGTCACGCCATAATCCACCCATCCTACTTTAACTAGCTAGTCGGATGAAGAAGCCAACTTTTGGATTAACCACACACCGTTGCCTCTGGGGCGCTTAATTTGATATGTAAATGAGGGGCTTTCTAATCAGGATCCAGATGATGGTGATGATGGCAAATGATGGAAAACGTTGAAATTAGACCGAAACCTCGCTCCTCCTACTTGATGAATTGATTTTGTTAAATATATCACAGGGAATGCGGACGCGGCGGGTGGAACTAATTTTGTACTTTACAGTTCCAAAATAATGTTCATTGTAGATTCACGAGCGGTAAATTGGTTGTTTAATGACGAAACTTGCTATGGCGAACGTAATTGATATCACCTGTTTAAGTATTCTCCTAACAACGAATAGGTTCTAGTTTTCCGCTCCGATCCCAAAAGAAACCTCAAATGTAATAATAACTCCCCAAACAGTAAAAACACGCACAGGGTTTTCATTGTCTGAGCGGTATGAGGTAAGTCCATATAGTCACTAGATTCATAGTCTGGCGGATACAATGACGGGAGCCAATTTGAACTGTCACTTGGCGGAGCCAATCGAGCATATCTCGAGTAATTTATGTTAAGGGCCTAAAAGCCATTTGTAAACAATAACTTTGAACGTTGATTTCTCACGAATTACGAGAATCCCACCATATCCTGCTACTCCATATGGTAGAACTAACATTCTTCTACCAAATGCTGCTTTCATTCCACGAGAGTGATTTGAGATTCAAGAGAAATCGATATTGAAAGTCATTGTTTACAAATGGCTTTTAGGCGCTTTACATGAATTACTCGAGATATGCTCGATTGGCTCCGCCAAGTGACAGTTCAAATTGGCTCCCGTCATTGTATCCGCCAGACTATGAATCTAGTGACTATAGTAGTCCATTATTGCAGCAGAACAGCAATCTAAATGGAAAGGCATGAAACCCGTCATTCTTTGTCCAAGTCTGGAAACGCCAAACAAAAATATCCACCGCCAGAAGAAGAAAACAAAAATCCATGAAAACCGTCAAAAAGTAATTCCTCGAAAGCGAAGAAAGGAGTGAAACGGCACGAACTTCCAATTCAACCGCCCGGACGAAGTCGATGGACCTTCTCTGAACCTTCTTTGCACCACCTCTTCTGCACGCACTCGATCGGCTTCAAACACACCTACATGGCAATTTTTTTAGTTCAATTTCTTCGAAAAATATTTATTTTCGCTCCGTTCGCCTTCTTCCCTTTACACCGCTTTTGGCTTTCATTACTTTGTTATTTTTCCATTATTAATTTAGCTGTTTGTACAATTTAATGTTTGCTCCTTGGTTTTCCAAGGGGCCGTTCGCTTTCCGTGCCCACGTGATGAGGCTCGAAGCATTGTTTTTCTTTTTCACGTTCTGTTTGAACACAACAAGAAGCACGAAATGTTGATTTAGGAAGCAAGTTTTGTTTTGGTTCCTTCGCCACGCCATATTTTCTGTGGTAGCGTTTTTTGGCAAACCACACTCAAATAAAATACAGGACCTACTAGGTAGCGGTCATTACACAAAGCAAGGGCAATACCATGTCATTACAATTTCCGTTTTATTTTTATTTTGGTTTCTTCACTTTCTGTAAAATCTGACGAGTGACCTCATTGAAACGAATGGCAGTTGGCTTTGATATTTCCCTCCGCTTAACCATCTCGTATCGGCCGGTAGTACTGACAACAAAACGAGGGCAAAATTGTATAGAAACATATTTCATTGAAAATTATAGCTTCAATAGCTGTTTTGGCAAAATGTTCCTTGTGCTGTTTATTTAGCAGAATACCTACATAAATAATTAGGCCTAAACGAGTGTATTATTTATGAATGCTCATCTCAAATCTATCGTGACTTACCATCTCCTTACTAAATACCAACGCACCAATAGAAAAGTTTGATGTCTTAGATGAGGAAGAAGAACTCAAATTAAGAGAAAATTGTATCATTCGATTTAGTTCATTCGTGGAAAAAAGGCTAGTTTTCTCCTAAAGATAAAGATTGTTCTTGAATAAATAGAGCACACTCACCGGAAGCATTTTAAATTCGAGCCATTTCGTTTAACGTTTTGCGTAAACCGATGTGTATTGCTTTTTGCGTTGTTTTTCGTGAATGACAATATATTGTTATTGGAAAACGAGCGAAATTTCAACTTCAATTTCACCTGATCACTTTTTTAATAAAATAAGAAATAAAAAAACTGAAACACTTTTAACAATCACTTAGCGAAATAAACTTTGGATGTTCACAAGATTGCATTATTATTATTTGCCACAAGATATCAATAGGAATTTCATTGATTTACCTCATGAAAAATAATGATGTTGAAAAAATAAAAATATGGGGCAACCTGGATTCGAACCTTGAACGTTGAGGTTGTGGGTCTAGTGACTTGACCACTACTATAAATCAACAATATACAAGAACAACATCGTGTAAAACAAAATCCATTCATAAGTTAGTCTTATGAAATTTCAAAGCATCGTTTATAAGTTGAACCTTATGAAGTTCCATAGATTATTTGGCTGATTGTAGTAGACGCGAGCAAAATCCTTTACATTTCTCTAAAGAAAACCTATCTTTTGACAAGTAGGCCTACTTTGCATGCGACTTCACAGTAGAATCTGCATGACGCAGCTAAAGATTGCAACCAAACGTGAGCAGGACACAGTGAGAACGAGAGCAGAAACTGCCGAAAAGGCAACAGAGAAGGCAACGGTGTAAGTACTGAAGACGCCGATGGAATATCAGAATCCACGCTCGGAGAAAGAGAAAAGAATACACTTTGAGAGTGAAGAGTTGAAAACCCACAAAAAGACCATGAGAGCGGAGAATGGCGGCATTGCAACCGGAAAGATAAAAAGCTCGCAGCAAGTGAAAACGTCAGTAGAACAGAAGAAGCCGATACATCGGACTCGTTGGTAGCGACGACCTGATTGTTGAGGTAAAGAGTGGAACAACAAACGCCAAATTCCTCCAAAAGTGAGAGCTGATCCGGAATTGAAGGAAGTAGGGGATAATCTAGTGAAAACTAGACGCACCCAGAAAGATGAGATGCTCTTTAAACTGAAGAAGGGTCATGCTATCAAGTGCACAGCCTTCAGGGAGCTGGCTGAAAAGTCTTTTGGTGAGCAGGCGATAGTTAGAGCTCTTTCCCAGGAGACTGTGATCAAGAGCAAGGATTTTAACGAGATCACAACAGAAAACGAGCTGAGGTGGGCGCTACGATCTTGGAGATGATTCAATGACAATCCGGTTGAGGAAGGCGTACGGTCAAATACCTTGGAGTATTCCTTGACTAAACTGGAACTTTCATTTAGAGCAGACAATCAACAGAGTGACAAATGCGCTATGGATGGCTAAACAAACATTTGGCAAGCAATGGGGACTAAAATGGTCCATTGGATTTATTCCGGAAATTGTGAAACTCAAGATTAACTATGTTGCATTGGTCTGGAAGAAACTTTGACAAACTCCAAAGGCTAACATCTAGTTCAATTATTGGTGTAATGAGAAGTACACCAACAAAGGCACTGGATGCTTTTCATGCTACCATTGCATCAAAACGTATAATTAGAAGCTGAAAAGAGCGCTCTAAGGATCAGAAGGGTTGTGAACCTTTTTGAAGGTGATCTAATAGGATATCTTAGCATTCTAAAAATTGTTAGTCCTTTAGTTCTGAACAACGAAGCTTGGATGAAGGAAAAATACAACTTTGACTGTTTTTATCAAGTTATTGATTTTGGATGTGATTTGGGGGAAAGAGGTGGTCCAAACCTCAGTCAAGGATTGATTGTATCCCTATACAGACGGTTCAAAAAAATGAACAATCAAGTGGGTGCAGGTGTAACTGGCCCAGGGATTAACATATCAATTTCAATGGATAATTGACCAACTGTATTCCAATTCTAACAATTTTCGAATGTTTTCTTATATGCTTACCCAGAAACAATAGATATTCAAATATATGCATTATGCCGGACAGTCAAGCAGCTCTAAATGCTGTCAAGTTAGCAACATCCAATTCCAAGCATGGTTCGGAATATGTTCAATCACTCCAAAAGTTGTCTTGTAATAATCAAGTCAATTTGTACTGGGTCCTGGCCATTGTGGAATTGATGGAAACGAAAAAGCTGATGAACTAGCAAGACTCGGATCATCTCATCAGTTTGTAGGGCCTGAACTCTTTTGTGGTTTATCACATGAAGTTGTTAGAAAAACTTGAAGATGATTTATGTCGATTTTGTGACATGGATAAAGAAGACTCGGAACACTTGTTATGCTATTGCCCGGCAATCTTCAACAAAAGATTTAAGTTCTTCAGCAAAGGGCTACTAGAAACCTCTGCAATCCCTCGAATTCCAAAGGAAATAGAAAGATGCTTTAAGTGCATGGGTTTGGGTCACCTTGCGAGGAACTGAAGATGTCCTGACAGATCTGATATGTGCAAGACATGTAGGGAGAAGGGTCATTTTGTAACCGAGTTGCATGCTTTGCAAAAAAGAGGACGGAAACGACCACGTTACGGGAGGCTTCAGATGCCCAGTATACAAGAAGGCGACAGCAGGTCGGCAGTAAGAGAGGTAACCCAAATAAACCTCAATCATTCTGACAAAGCACAGGAACTGTTGTAGCAGTCAACAACAGACACAACGGAAACTGGATGGCAGATAAAGCGAAAATGTAGAAAGTAGAGTCCAGTTCATACCAAGGGTCTATGATCGCCAAAGTGAACGGGATCTTTGTATGAAGCTGCTATGAACACCCAAGCTAGACCATGAGACAGTTCCTCCAGATGCTGGATGCCCTGACCGAGAAGTTCATCGGAAGAAGACCGGTAGTCATCGAAGATAACTTCAATGCTTGGGCTGTGAAGTGGGGCAGCAGATGTACCAACGCTAGAGCTAGGGCAGATGTACCAACGTGCAGCCTGCTAGAAGCTCTGGTAAAGGTTGAAGTCACACTATCGAACGTAGGTTCTGTCCCCCCTTTTCGCAAGTTCGTTCGTGAATCCGTCATCAATGTTACCTTCTGTACTCCGTCGCTGATGACAAATATGAACTGGAGAGTGTGTGAGGAGTATACCCAAAGCGACCATCTGGCGATCCGGTAAAGCGTCGACCAGCGAAATCCTGTCGCAATATGAGCGGAAGTGGAAGACGAAGGTCTTTAACAAGGAACTCTTTGTTGAGCCACTTCGATTCGACAACGAACTCTCGAACTGAAACGCGGATGAGCTGAGGAATACGTTAGTAAGGGCAAAATCCGAGCCGAGAAACCAGCGACACCCAGCATCCTTCAGGCTAATTTTCTCAGAGCCAGAAGACATGTCCAGAGAGCTAATACCATAGCAGACAGAGAGGTGCACAGGGTGGTGTTCCACACGGTCAGGGCCAAATTTAAACAAGAGATACAACTGAGCAAGACGAACTGCTACAAGGAATTGAGCTGACCGCTAACCTCGAGATGACGCGTACCGAAAAAAAGAAGTAACGAGAAGCTCTGGGCAGTGGCGAAAGGGCTTAAAATGAAGAAGGCACCCAGATGGGTTGGAATTCGCCTGAAGTGGCGAGTCAGGCATTTCCGGACATGTTAAGGTATGTGCTGCAGAAATGTCTAGAGGAAAGCCATTTCCCGGACAGGTCGAAAATTCAGAAGCTAGTGTTGCTGCCGTAGCTAGGAAAACCTCCGAAAGATCCAGCATCGTATAGGCCAGTATGCCTGTTTTATACGGTCAGGAAACTCCTGGAGAGGATCATCCTAAAAAAAATCCTAGTGAATGTGGTCTTTCACTGTCTTTGATGTGGTCTTTCACTGTTTAGATGCTTGCCATCTGCGGGGCAGAAACCAGCCCAGCTGACGTCATGCTATAGATGTCGTGACAAAAGTGCTTGAAATGCGATTAATGGAGCCATAACGCAGATCATGACGGGTCTGCAGCGAAAATGGCGGGAAAACCAAGAAGTAAGTGGTTGAGCGGATTGTCGGTCTCGGGGGATGTTCTAACGTCGAGTAGCACTCCGTTGTTGTAGGATAAATCCTTCGTCGGGGGCTACTTGAGTCAATTGCGTAAATATGAGGGAGCTTAATGGCTTACGGTCGGTTTCGTGAGAAGTTCCTTCGCCTGTGGAGCTACCGTTCCAGTTCTTCATCCGCTGCGAGATGTTAAATCCATTTGCGATTTCAAATTTTGAAAAGCTAATCGAACAAAATCCTCAAGCTTAGTGACACTGTACTATTGGTACAGTATTGGAGACACTGTACTATTGGTACATGACTCTTGAGATGAGCCCTTCTTCGAATGTTCCTAATCGTGATTTCTCTCAAGACTTTTCTAGTTCTACTGTAGGTTTTGAACTAATCATGAAGCAAGAAGCTCAGGAATGCCAGATCCATTCCTTTCGGAGTAAATTCTATCAAATTTTGGCAAAGAAGTTGGGCCGTATCAGATGTGACAGGAAGTTTTGCACCGTAGGGTCAAAAACAAATGATTGCACTGGATTTGGTGTTTTAACGAAATTCATAGCGCCTCCTTCAAACTTCAAAATCCTTGCTCCGTATACGTCGCAGTATTGGCGGATATACACTATGCATTAGAGCGAATTGCCTCTCTTCCCTCTGATCAATTTTTCATTTTTACGAATAGTCTGAGCTCACTTCAGGCTGTTCAGGTTCAATGAGGCCAGCGAAGCAATCACCGTATTTCGTTAGCGAAATGCGATCTCTTTTGAGTGCCCTATCAAACAATTTTTACACCACCACCTTAATTTGGGTCCCTTCTAATTCTCCATTCCAGGTAATGAGAAAGCGGACTCACTTGCCAAGGTGGGTGCTCTGGCAGGCGATATTTATGATCGACAAATCGCCTTAAACGTTGTTTTTCCTATTTTCCTATTTTCCGTCAACTACTTAGTGATGAAAAAATCTCTATTGGTTATTACAGCGCTCCTAATGGACGTTTTCGGAAGCTTTTCACAGCTATTGTTGATAAAAGCAATAATATTAACAGTATTTTTTTTTTTTAATTCATAAAACGTTCTCGTTTTGGAGACAGTCACCATGCAACAGGAGGAGAAAACGTACAGAGAAACCTTGACTCGGAAGCTTCAAATTAAACCCGGTTTTTATGTGAATATAGAGCTATACCTAAATGAGTTATTAAGACGGTGAAACTAGGTTAGTTTTATTTGGAAAGGTCTCACCAGTGTTTTGTCACTTGCATTGAGGTGTAAGTGGGCTTCCTTTATTCTAAATTTCGTTTGCTTGATAACAAAAGAAAAAACCTCGCCTACTTTTTCTTCTTCTTTATATGTAAAGGTGATTTTGACCTTAGGCTGGTTCACCACCGGAGGGAGGCACCTCCACACTACACCTCCACATATCGCACTCATCACCACATGAGCCTGGCTAACGGTTTGTTTTTTCTTCCGAAGGAAGACGTTACCATATATTGTCCGTCTCAGAAAATTCTCAACGACATCGGCTGGGGTTGAATCCAGCCCCACTGTGGTGCCAAGTAGCAGTCAAGCTTACTACTACACTGCCGGCGTTGACCAAATAATTCTCGTGTTCCTACTCATGACTACTGGATTGCTGCTCTGCTGGGTTTTCTCACTTTTCACATTCAAGTTTCCATCAACTTCTTCTTTACCGTACAATTCAGCACATTTACACGTAATCCATTTTTTCGGCTGCAACTAGCTTTTACACATTCCGTTTACAGACGACTCACACCTTAACGGGTACTGTTGATTTGAAATCTACAATTTTCCATTTTCTCACAACCACTTCTTGAAATCATGCTTTTTCTTCCTGCACCTTTTATGCATCATATGCTACAATACTATCGATTATTATAAGAATCATTCTTTTTGGTGCATACACATGGCTCACACATTTTTAACCAATCGACAATTGGCTGGCTTCATCCTTCACTCTCAAACAACTGCCGCTTGTTTTTTTTTAACTTTATTTTGTTTTACTCAACGATTCTTACGACGAAGTAGTTGCCCTGTTTATAAAACACGCTTTAATCAATCACTTGGGCACATATATCTTTCTATTCTTAATAACTCATAATCGAGGACTTCGAAACCATTTGAACCACCATTTCAAAGCATCACAGGAAAACTCAAATCTTTTAATAAATTGTGTACCCGTTTAGGCCACTTCATTCCATTATGTTGTTTCTGCAAAAGCACTTAACATTTTCAACCAAAACACAACTTCTAAAATTCTTCAACGAATCATCCTAGCAAACGACACAAAACATCCAGAACTGCAGTGAAGTACTTGAAATGCCATGTTGCATCAAACCGTTAAACTCCAGATGAATTCTTCTCGAAGCCGCCTTAGCTGCGTACCATAATCAACAGAAAATAAAAAATGTAAATGATCCTCATTCCTCGTTGTCAAACGAGCTAGTCCTTCATTGTGTTTCATCTATCCTTCCGATCCTTCTCACAACGTTAATTGCCATTACTGCTCAACACAGATGGGTCACATAAGTGAAAATCCTTATGTTCGCCATGTGTTGCTTGACGGTTCCATTACTGCGATCCCATGCATGGTTCAGATTTCAAGCATCATCGACAACCTTTTTTCCCGTGCTCCATTCATGCTGTCTGTACGTACACCCGCATCAGGGAACCGGTAATGTCAGGGCCGCATTCAATGAACATGTCTCAACAACCAACTGAACCTCCGTCCCACCCAGCACGAGAAAACAAAAATGATATAATTATTCACAAAACCTCTCACAGAACCAATGTAGCGCAACAACAAAACAATGGGTTTTTCATCCCCTCCGTCCCCCCCTCCAGTTGAATCAAAGACGTAAGACGATGCCCTTTCCACGGTTCACCGTTACATCCATTCCATCTTCTTAATGCACCACACCGCACAGCATCAGCACCATCAGGCGGCCCATCATCAACCGAAAACTTTCCCTCTCTGCCTGGTCCCCCGTCATTACACCGTCATACCACATAATTATTCCGGCGGTGAACCATAATTGATGAAAATGGCACAGCGCGAGTGGAACCAAAATATTTACCCAAAAATATACGCCACCACCAGCGCCGCTTCATGGCTCCCCCTTTTCAGCCCACTGGTTCTTCTTAATCCTCAACGGGAAAACTTCTCAGCACTGCTGCAGCTTCGTTTTATTCACACCGCTTCACCTTAATCACTATCTGCTTTATCTGCTCGACGGACACCGACGAAGATGGAGCAACGCAAGAAACGCGAACACGGCGGGAAAATCACTGATCACTCCATCAACCACCGGCAGAGGCGGTGCCGGAATAATCGGAAAACTCCGATATAAACAAAACGCATCAAACGAATCGAATCGAATTGAACTTTGGTCCTTGTTTCGCGGCACAAAACCGAACGCGCGCACTGAATTCACTCGCGTACTCTCTTAACTACGCACGAGCGCTGACTAACTGGATCACCGGATGGACACGTCTTCGGAACTCTGCTCGGTGCCCGCGTGGCCCGGTCCTTCTTGCTCAGCAACGGGTGAGTTGCGCGTGCAACAGATTCGGAGCGGGAAAAAAAGATCGAGAGAATGAGAGGAGACCGGCCGAAAGTGAGAGAGTGAGTGCCATGCAGCATGCATGCGGCGGTGCAAGAATGGATAGGATTATCGGCGGTTCTTCTTTGAGCTGCCGCGATGCACGATGGGAGTTTGATGAATCGACATCATCAATGAATGGAGGAAGGCGAGGTGAGAATTGATTCAGTTGTCAGGAAAACAAACACAGAAGGGCACGGTAAAAAAAAAAGATGAGTGGAGGGAGTCGATATGATGAAGCATGCTGCATAGATGGTTTGGAACTAAGCAACTTGTTTGCCGCTTACTGTTAAGGGTCGATGAATTAGGTCATCGCTTGAGTTGTAATTAAATAAGGTATAATTAGGCATAACTTCTTTCCAAATTAGTGTGTGTTAGAATGTTAGAAATGTGGTCATTATCATTTCACAATAGATTTCTGGGAAATTTATCAACCCTATTTTTTCAAGAGATAAATATATAATTTTTGGCATTTAAATTTTCTAAATTTTGGCATTTAATTTTTTATTGTATAAACCAATTCAAAATTTTATAATTTTCAAAAAAAATAAACAATAATTACATGGATATGAATGGACCAATGGATAAAACACTTTTCCTACCATTTTACAGAGGTGGGTTTACATATCGTTTAAAATTGCAGGAGACATTTTTTTTTCAAATCGTGAGTCACTTTTTATTTTTATTTTTTCTCAAATCGTGGGCCACTTTTTATTTCCGATTTTTTTATACTTGCTTAGTCTCCAAAAGAATCGCACAATTTGGAACTGAAAAGAGGTTTTCTTTGTTTAGCTATTGTTGTTCTGATCCATGTATAGATCGGAGAGTCAGACTAATATTTATTATACGAATAAAAATAGTTCAAACAAAAATATGAAGATCGTTGCAAGCAGCGTCTGAATGATATCCATGATGTAAATATGCCCTAATGTGTGTCATACATCCTACGATAAATCAAAGTTTTAATGAAAAGAAAGTTCTATGTTTACTGTTGATAACACATCTTAATTTAATTGATTTAAGTTTGAAGCTTCATGACGAAATCGCAGCAAGCTCTGTCGACGAACAATTGGGTTTTTGTGAGCTGTCACGTTTGTTCCTTTGCGTGTTTTTGGTTGTAATTTTTAAGTTTAATGTTTTTTCATCGACGTTAAGATCTTTCTGTGACATTGGCAAATGTTGTAGTATGAATTTGACGAGTACGTCAGTATCTTAACTTTTTCTATGGCAAAACATCAGTTGCTAGCATAGGAAGTGTGAAAAGGTTACGAATACCGATTTGAAGTCTCGCAGTGTGCGGATGTGTTAGTGGTTGCTTGAAAGGCTATCTGATTTTGCTACCAGACCAAACAGTTGCTGACGGTTAAAGTTTGGATATGGAAATTAGGAGATATAAGAAGAAAAAGATTCTGTGTGCCTTTAGCAGTATGGGACTTGACGGAACAAAACAACAAAACGGAACCTCTGAATCACATAACTCGTGATCTTGAACAGCTATGGATGATCTAGATCACGAAATCTGTCCTTGAGTTCAGATCTTGATGTTGTTCATTATCGACAAGAAGGTTTGGAGTGTTTGACTGCATATTTTAGATGTTAAAGGTATAAGAAAATTATTAACACAGACATTGCAGACATATTACAGTATTATCAGAATATCTTTAGTACTCTAAGCAATTCGCCTTCAGTTTTTTGCACCCAATTGTTATTTATATGGATGTGACAGACGATTTCCACACAGCTAACCTGTGGTTTGCGGCTTCTCTTGAGCATGGACATCAAGTTTTGAAAAAAAATATAAACCGATTCAGAGACATTGCACTTTTGATTATACTATTACCAGGAGGTGATTTCTTAGACCATTACATGTGAATATGCGGAAGATTGTTATTGCAAGTAGAGGATTGATCGTTTAAAATACGCAAACATAAAATTCATTCTCAAAACTCGAGTTTTTAGCCGAATACCACCAAATTTTCAGGGAGTAAAATAAACAATTAAAGCTAGTTTTGGCATCATTAATTCAACTTATTTCGCATTTATATCCAAATGCGCGAGCCTTGGCATAATATATTGGGCGACCTCAGAATCAACAGTTTCTTGCATATTAACCCATGCTTTCTTCATTTCTCCTACATTCTTCACCACTTTAGGTCGTTTCAAAAGGTACTCCTTCATAATGACGCAATATTTTTTTTATTGGACGCAGTTTGGGGGATTTAGATCTTTCGGCACGAAAGTGACATCATTCGCCTTATAACACTCTTGTCCGTCCTTTGTGTAGAGACATGCTTGCGGTAAAAAAAAGGTGTACTCCGCTTTCTGCAGGTACAAATCGCTTGCCAAATTAAGAACTTCTTGGTGAACTTCAACATCTTCTGTGCCCAGAGGTTCTCGGGAACATCACACTTATCCTTGGCTGTCACATACAGATTTCCTGAAATCTGGTTTACGTCCGCCTTCCCAAATGCCTCGTTATCCATTACGCAGCTGTGTGTTTTCGGTCCTACAATTTCCTGGTCGTACAACTTCCGGACACGACTTTTTGCGATCGTATTCTTGTAAATCTTGCTCACATGCAACTTTTTAGTTACATCTCAAAATGAGGCGTTTGGTTTCCGTTTAAAGAACCCAACCCCGTGGTTGTAATCGTTCTCGTTGACCTGACGGGTTTTTTTCCGGACTTTCGCTTCCAATCAGCAGTCAGACATCTTTTGAACCGTTTCATGATATCAGACACCGTGGAATTGGCGATTCCCAACTTCTTCCGATGGCACGATGCGTCAAATCCTTATTCTCATAGTACTCGTCCAAAATTCTTCGGCGTACGCACTGTTCTTTTATCGCCATTTTGAAAACTTCTGCACACCTGATGAAATATTCAGTGTAAACAATTCAACTTCAATTAATTTTACCCAAGGGATCAAAAGTTAGAGCAATTTGTGTGAGTCCGGATTATAAACGGTATACCTTTTAATTAGACAAATATCAAGCGTTTTTAGTAGTTTCTCGGATGTTGCCGGAGTAAATGCTTTACCCGTTTCATACGAATAAATGTTAAGCCTCTCGTTTATACGGTAATAAGATCCCATAAGTTTTGTGGAAGAAAAGTCATGAACACATCGAGTTCAGAGAAGTTGTGTTTGACTTCATTTAAAATAATTGTGGGAGCTTCCTCAGTGGACTGAAGGGTGAACTCCATGAGGATGGATAAGTTTTTTCAACCTTTTTTGGTAAAGTTGCGTCGAAATTTTTGGCAGTACTGTAAATAAAATGCAAATAGTCCTGCAAAATTCTTACGAAAGATTGTAAACAGCTGATTCCTATGTCTTGAAGCAGGAATCATCAGATTCAGAAAAACTGCTGTTCAGATCCTCTTCTGAACCATTGATTCATCAAACGTACCAAACGTAGAACAAATTTCCGGCTACTAGTGGCCATTTTGTTATGACTGCACATAACGATCAACAACTGTTTATCCACAATGCGCCTGAATGTCTCTCTTGATGCTAGCGCTGTGTAACGGTGAGTTCCGAACAAACAATTTTAATACTAGCTTTCGGAAGCTCGATGATGCTCCGTAAAACGGAGTATTCAACAAAAGTGGTAGAATGGAAAAACATAAAAAAAAACATTTGTAATTAGTTGAGTGTGTGAAAAGCAACCTTCTTGAGAATGAAAAATATATATATATGCTATTCAATGTAGTCCCAAGGTCAGTAGTCAGCAAGGTCTGCAAAATACTCCTCGGTGGATTGATGAGACATCTTTTGAGGTTTGAGAACAGATAATAGTCCGAGGGAGCAAAATCGGGTGAATACGGTCGCTGTGGAAGCCGTAATTCCATGATTTCAGCCGCGGTTGTGATGCCATTGTGCCCCGGCGCATTGTCTTGCAAAACCAAAATTGTTTTTCTCTTCATAGGAGGCCGTTTTACAGCGATTTTGGCCTTCAATCGCTCCAATAATGCACAGTAATACTCGCTGTTGATGGTTTCATTCTTTTCGAGGTAGTCCACGAAGAGTATGCCATGACAATCCCAGAAAACCGACGCTAAAATCTTTCTGACTCATTGAGCCTCCCTTGTGTAGAAGTGGATCCAGGTTTCATCAACAGTTACCAATATACGCCAAAAGTCCTTCCTATTCCGGATCAGCAAGTCTAAACATTATTTTGAAGTGCTCTCGCGTTCGTGTTTTTGATCAGGAGTGAGCATGCGTGGCACCCAGCGGCAGGATAACTTTTTCATATGCAGAATCTAGCCCAAAATAAGGCGTGTACGCTCAGTACTAATATTTGTGGCATCTGCTAGCTCAAACACCTCCACTTTCCGGTCAGCCAACACCATTTCATGAACTTTTTTGACATTGTCCACTGTACCCGCATCGGAGCCTTCCACGGACTTGATCGATAGTGGAGTTGCAGCCACCACGCAACTCTCCAAACCAATATTCAACGGTGTAATCTGATGGAACATTTGCCCCAAAATACTTACCGAACTTTTCTTTTGTTTCCTTCGCCTTTTACCTCTCAAAAATCTAGACAAAATAGTCAAAAAGTCGAAAGTAACATTTGTAAACAATGACTTCTACCGTATTTTCTGTGATCTGCTTGCTCCTACAAACCAAACAGTCTCAGAAACAGATACAGGGGGTTATTACCTTACCGTCGGTAGATGATTTTGATGTTAGCAACCTGGAATTTCCAGGAAATTAACGTTTTAAGTCATTGTTTACAATTGTTACAATCGACCTTTGACGATTTTGTCTATAAATAATGTTTTATGAGAGAACGAAAATCGTTTTCATCCATATTCAACATGATGCCAAACACGTCAAAAACAATCAGCCGTCAGAAGAAAACTAAGGGCAGTATCGCACTGAAATTTGGCGTGTAGGCCTAAATATGAACGACACTATCACCTTTTCGTTAGTAGCATCGCATTTTGGTCAAAATATTGAACGAACGCAATCGATTTCTAGTTTACTTTTTCTCATGGTGTTGGGATACATCTAATAATAATCATTAAGAGATTAGCGTCCACTCCTCGGAAGAGATTGATTTACCTGCGTCCCTTCGGGCAATTTGACCATCGATCGCCGTGCTCGTCATCATCATCATCGAACCAACCCCAAGAAGACGTCAGAACAGAGAGAACCCGAATATATAGTAATAGAGGAAGATATATTTATGGCTTTTAACACGGCGATGGGTCAGAGCACGATTCACTCGCATCGATTAGAGGTGAAAATGGAAGCTGATTGATTTTTTGTTCGGTTATTCTCTGCTTCCCATATCGTGCTTCGCTCTTTTAACTCTAGTACATATCGTTATCCCGGGTAAAAAATAACTTGAACTTAATATAGTTTCAATTTTAAGCTGAATAATTGCAATAACAGACCAACAGTATTTGGTTGTTGGTTGAATACACTATGGATTTGGAAATAGCTTACTCAAGCTTTATGCCATGTTGAAAGAGATGGATGAGATATTTTCTTCTACTCGGGAAGACACAAAGACGACGAAAACCGTGGCTCTTCTTCTCCGGACGTGATCTCGTTTGGCCTTTCGAGAGGAAGAAAGTTTGAATAATTTATGGGAAATTATGTTTGTTTACGGGGTAGAATATCGGGGAGATTAGTTCTTCGGGCTGGAATTTCTGTTCGTTGCTTGGTTTGGTCTGGAAAAGTGAAGAATTTAATTACTTTATTCCGACAAATACAAACTCACTATATGAGATAGAGAGACAGAATGAAAGATATAGGGACAGATGGACAACGAAAACAAAGCTGCAATAAATTTTCAACGGAAAGTTTGGACAGGAGGTATTTTAACGGCTTTTGGTTGAGGCATAATGGATTCTAGTTTTCCTAGTGCCAGTTTTAGGTCCATTGAGTGATTATGATAACCGCGGAATAAAGTGTGAATCATTTGCTTTAGATTTAAAAACTCATTAGAGTTTTGATTTTTTTATTATAGGTTTGATTGGTATAAATTATTGTTGCAATAAAAAAGTTAGATACTGCTGAAGGATTTTTCACCTGTTGATAAGATAACGCAATTGCGCTTTTGATAAGCCGTTTCAGCCATTCAATTATGATGTAGAAGGAGATGTTCGCTCATCACCATGAGGCACCAAGAGTGAACAACAATGTTTTTGGCTAGAATTAAAGATATGAAGAGAAAGTTTTGATAGTTCCGCTAGTGTGCGGCAGGCTTGGAAACATAGCAGATGTTTTAGGAAAATTGAGCGAAAAGGGCATGTGTACAGTGGTACTCGAACCAAAGACATTTTTGCCTAACATCCCACTGCGGGGTAGGTTAAAGCACGGACTAAATCCGCCACTTCAACAGGCCTGCTGATGACATTCGACATTCGATAATGAATTCGCGATTGATTTTTTTCTTGAATGATTTGGATTTTCTTGCCACTGTTTTTTTTATAAGTTCGTTTATTTACAAGGCTCAGACGTGTGTAACACTTTGCAGAGTTGATATTCAATATTGTTGATAACAATGCATTGCTCTTTGGTGTAAGTAAGTGAGGTGCCAATTATTCGTGTCTGGTTTGAGGTTAATGGGTCACATTATCGTTTGGAAGGGACTAGGTAGGTAACTTATTTAAGCCATTAAGGCCTGTACTCGAAAAAAATGCACAAGAGAGTGTTCGACAAAAATTTATTGTAAGTTGGATTTTCTTGAAACTTTCAGAAAATGATCTAATACATATGGATTATGTTTCGGCATAATTACTTTATTCATTTTTTTTTCCATCGCTGAAGGCCCGCACCTTTCCCTTAAAACCCCTCCCTACATGTGTGCAATGGTGAAGCCGACCTTTTTGGTCACTTTCATCCATTCTTTCTTCAACTCCAGCTCGTTCATAAACACCTTGGACGATTTTCAAACTTTGGCCTTCACTATGGCTCAAAATATTTCCACCGAACGAATCTCTGGTGAACCCGTTGGTGGTTTTTGGTATAAAAACAACGTTACTGTCTCTGTATCAATCCAATGTCGATCGCGCGTAATGGCATGATGCCAGGTCCAGCCAAAATAATGTCTCGCCTCCTTGGGACCGCAGGAAGGGTAACAAACGCTTCTGGAGACACTCGGTGCGGTAAATTTTGCTGTTGATGGTACCCGTTGTGATGTACGGTTTACTCAGTTTACCGAATTGGCATATGGCCTGCCAGAGCAAGTATTTTTTGGCGAATTTGTCCACTTTCTTCTTCCTTATTTCTGCCGGAACATCAAACCGTGATTTGGCAACGTAGAACTCCAGCCCCGGTACCTGCTTTGCGTCTGCCTTGATTTAGGTTTCGTCATCCATAACCACACACATCGGTTCCGTTAACCACTCTCGAAACAGCTTCCTTGCGCGGGATTTGACACCTTCCGGTCCTTCACAGGGTCAGCTGTCTTCGATTTTCTTCCACTTCCAGCACGCCGCTTGGTCGTCTGGGACTCCTTAAACGATTTAACCACCCGAGACACAGTTGTATGGGTGATTCCCAGTTGTCTTCCGATCCATCTCACGGTCACAGTCGGATTTTCCATGACGACGGGCAAAATTTTCCGGCAATTTTCTTCTTGTTTTGATGACATCTCAATAACCACTGAGCCGATTGTTATGGAATTTCGCACTTGTAAACAAGTCATCAAGTTTTACCCCCGAACAAAAAAGTTACACTCGGATAAAAATGGTACATTTTTTTCGAGTACAGGCCTTATTTGCTGCTCATGTATGTGACAGCTATCAAACTATTGGTCCTGTAGGTGCTTTCAGGAACTAAGCCGCTGATGGGTGACCACAGCTGGCCGGGCAGGTACAAGTAGCAAGTAAACAAAAGGATAATAGAACACAATGGCAGGGGACACAATGGGACACAATGGCAGGGAATTTACTAGAGTTGAAGGAAGGGGGGTGATAACGTTACACTCTTAGATCAGACAAACAAAGGAATTCGTAAATCGCTTGCATTTAGGGAAGATCACGCTCTCCCAAAGAATCTCCTACCTCGCTGAAGAGTTGTCTTCTCGGGCCACTAGGGTATACAATAGTAGTGCTCTGCAGGCATCATTATCCGGACAATGCCAAACTGCATGAAAGATGTCATCATAACTGGTTCCGCACCTACATATATTGTTTTCGGCGAGCTTAATTCTGTAGAGCGTCTAGCGAGTCATAAGTCTTGACATCACACGAATGAAACCCCGACTTATATCCGGACCTTTGAACCACGATCTCAACGAAATATTCAGAATAATAGAATGTAACCCAATCGTCCAATCGTTATGCCAACTTTGAAAAGAACTCTGACGTACTAAAGGGAAAAATTCATCATGTGGATTCTTTCAAAAATCTCGCCTTCTTGTGCGCCCACCTTTGCTAGAGAGTCCGCCTTCTCACTGCCTGCAATTGAGCAAATGTAAATGATCTTTCGATCAATGCACACATCTTCTCCCTTATTTTAGAAAGAAAGTAAGATGAGTGCCTCAATTTTTCATCGACCGAAAGGCTCCAATAGAACTGAAACTATCCGAGATGATGAAATAATGGTCTATGGGCATATCCCCAATGCAAAATTGATTGCTGCCAGCTAAGCAACATATACGGAAAAAGGTTCCTGATGTTTCCGGAAGGCAGATGAGTATTCATCGTAGACACCGAAACCATTGGATCCATCAATGCGCGACCCATTTGTGAAAACTCTTCTATTGCAATTGACATGTTCGTACTTTTTTTTTTTATAAAAATATGGGTAATTAAAATAGGTCGAAAATGATCTGGAATTCCTTGAAGAGCCAGTTTCATGGACCAGTCATAATCAAGGAGGAACTGTGATAAGGAGAATTATAGCATGGAAGACTAATAATGGACGACACATAGTTAATATAGATTCGTAAAATCTAGACTGGGTACTCAATTCGAGCATTTCTTCGAAGTTTTCAACCACAAGATCGCTACTGATTCCACACTTAATTACACGCTCCCAGAAGCGGTTCTGTAAGGGGTTTACGCCTGCCAGAACCTCCAGGCTCATATTATCCGTTTAAAGCTTACAGACAATGGCAATACGTTAACAACGATATTGAATGCGTTCCAATTTAAAACGGTGGCTGTTTCTTGCTGATAGGAAGCTAAAAGAGCTATATTCGAGAATTGAAAGAATAGCTGTTTTAAAGAGAGTTATGCGGTTTCCTGGGTGAGAACCCCATCATGTTAATTGATATTAGAAAATTGATCCTCTGTTGACTTTTCTGTTTCAAATATGCTATGTGAGTACTCCAACTGCATTTTGAATCAAACATAACTCCAAGATATTTGAAGGTCAGAGATTGGGTAATGTCTCTTCCCTACAGCTGCAGATGCAGTTGGGCTGGGAACCGCTTTCTGGTTAACACTACTACAGATTATCTTGGGAATTTTGCAATAGTCTTTACAAGATTTCCGCACGTGATCTAAAGGAGATCACAGCATCGTCCGCAAGTTGTCTTAGTATGCATCTTTTTTCCAAACAGTTATCATTATCTTAAACATGCCTTGGAGTAAGCCTTGCAGTAAGCTGGAGTAAGCAGGCTTTTGAAAAGCTATTACTTTAACCTGTCTCCATGCGGATTGAAATATGTTTTATTCCACGAGAGTTTTATACAGGTTAAGTAATCGTCTTTTAGTAATATTGGGAAATCTTTTTAGAAGATTGAATTTGTTCATATCGCATAATTATCTGATGAAAAAAGAGCCATTGAAAATTCCAACATTGTGAATGGTTCGACGAGAGAACCGTTATTCCGGGTGGTATCCCGTAAATTTGGTTGTGTTGGGACAGAGGAGTCTGGACAGAGTCTGGACAAACCTTTTTAGCGAAGTCAAATATCCACTGCCTGGAGTATTCTTCACTATCATTGGAGGTTAAGCAGTTTCGCACAAAGTGAGCATTTTTTCAAAGCGTTGTCATTAAGGTTTCTCTAGATAGTCCTTCCCCAAGTAGCACACTACAGTCATAATTAGTTGTAGTGACTTGATTATGACTTAGCAAGTCATATTTATGTTATCTCAACCGAGTCGCAACAAGTGTGCTACTAGAGTCTATAAATGAACGCCAGTAATTGCGTTTCATTGCTATGAGTAAGTTTTTAAGCTTTTTTTCAAGTACTTATATCATAAAGCTCACATGTTTTATGTTTACGATCAACTTTAAACGCATCGGATCTTACACATTGGATACAACTTAATACATACGTCATTTCATCCAGGGTTGAAAGATCTTTTTTGAGTGATGCATTTGGAACACGTCGTTTCTGAGCTTCTTATGTAGAGGCTCTTTGCCGAAGTAAGCACACTTTGTTGCTTCTTGATGACTACCGTCAGCTAGTTGCCCTTGGTCGCATTTGTTATATGTTGTTGCTAAAAGTAGCCATCCGGCTCAACTGTTTGCACTTGGTACACTTAAATACCCTTAGTACAAAAACGCGCACTGAAGAAAAAAAAACATTATATATTTCAACAATCTAACAATGATGCTGCATACAATTGTTTGCATTCTAGAATTTCTATGGTAGACGATACATTATTTGCATAGCATGGGGCCTCCCATAAGGCCTTTAAACGTCAGACTCGCAGTAGAAACCACACCATCTTTCTCCACATCTCGAGATGGGATGTAGACGTAGTACTCGACATTGTGACCTACGTCGCTTGCAATTTCAGCTGCAATACGTAGTTGCAGTAGCATGCAGTTTGTTTCGGTTGACCTGATGAACTTCAGTCCCCAGATAACGACGCGTCAAAGTTCTTTTAATGCCCAGATAGTCTAGGGTTTTCACTTTCTGTCGAAAGTAGACAACCCAAGGAGAGGCAGGAGATGGCTGGTAACATCGTGCCTTACAAACATCTCTGGAAGAGAAGTCGCCTACCGTAGAATCATTCATGCATAAACAAATTGGATGGAAAACAAAATGAAATTTTTTGAGCTACCCTACACAGAACAATTTCACTATATAGGAGAGAAAAACACTAGCAGTTGGGTGGGAACAAAAAAAAAAGGGCTACTAGCCCTTACGCTGCTGTTGTGCTTGTTTTGCTTTTGCTGGTGTAGCTCCGTCTTGTAACTAAGCACCGGTTGCTGACCGGCTTTAGATGGAGCGATGACCGTCACTGCTGCGTGGATGCTGGTGGTATTATCCTTTATTCCTCGGGAGTTTGATGATGATATCGGCTGATTGATGAACAGCACATCCGTCGGATTCGACCGGGAATGCCTGCTTCCCAAAAAGAACGCTCGGCTGGATTTCGGCGGTTCACACAGTCCACTCATTTTAATCTGCACTACAAAAAAGAGGTAGTGCGGAGTGCGACAAAAAATACCCGAAGCGCTTCAGCGTTCGATGAACCCCTTTTTGTTTATTCAATGAACCCTCTTTTTTCTATCCACTTGTTCAAAATGAGATTTCACAGCCCCTTTTATCGAGACGCCATTTTCAAATATTCAATTTAAAAGTAAACAATATGCACGTGGACGTGAAGGTGAAAGGATTCACTGTCATCTAAACCGTACACTGAAAGAAATTCTTACGTTGAGTTACGTAATTTTCGGACACGTTAATTTCTTCAAGATTAAATCGGTCATTCTGATAGCAACATGATTTTGTTGATTATCGCCGAATTTATAACATATTTGGTACAAAGGCCGAACTATGCAGATGGAGTACCAGTACATCTCGTTACCCAATATATGTATTTTTAAAGGCTGAGATCGCCTGTTTCAATACATTGAGTATTAATATCAATTCAGAGAATCAACCTACAATCGTAACAATCGCAGGTGGGTTCATGCCTCTGCTCATTCTACAATGGCGATGCTTTTGAATAATAAAAATAGAAATTGTTGACAGTTTATTTTAATTGGGCATCTAATCGGCTAATTTGAAATGATGACCCATCCGAAGCATAGTCTCTATTAACAAAATTGCACTGCATGTGAAAATCAGTTCAATAATGGCAATTGGAAAGCTCCGCTGCATACTCTTCAACAGCTCCCACTCCCATCATGTTGTACTCAACAATACAATTACCGACCAACGGTGAAACAAGTGCTCCGATTATGCCCAGCAATATGCGTTCTATTGTTGCAAAAATAAAATTTGTTGCCCACAATTTTATAAGCCTCAAATAAAAACAAACGTACGATGGACGAACGATGCACATGTTCCAAGTGAAAGCACCGAAGAATAGTGGGACCAATTTATTCACTCAACTTTATGGGGCATTTCGCTAAGCTACTTACCTGATGAACTGGAAAGTCTTTTGCACCACAACTCAGCTTACACCATCATTATCATCGTCATCATCTTCGCTCAATGAATGGGGTGGAAGAATACTGAAAACGAAATTAAACGTCGACCTTTAATTCCCTAACCTTGTCGTCTGCTAGTCTCGTCGGTCGTCGTGAAGCTGTACTTTTTCCTTTCTTCTATTCGCATCTTTCTCTCACATTGTTTTGAGAATATTGTACCTACATACATAAGCTTCCTACTGCCAACTTTGTGGGACGGTTGTTCGACAGCAAGCTCCATTTTCCACGCTCGCGTTTCCCATTCTTCATAGCTTACTCCGATACAAAGTGGTAAGGTAAGGTCGGAACCAGACACAATGGTACTTTCGAGATTTTCTCACTTTTATTCGCGGTTACAGACTCATTAGCTCCTCCTTGCCCCTTCACGTACCTCCTCCTTCTCTTTTATTTGGCCGCCTTTTGTCATAAGAAATAATGGCTTTCCCTGAATCGTTAGGCTTTCATTCGGTAATTAATATTTTGTTGTTAGAAAATGTTGACGCAAGCATAATTAGTTTTGGAATGGTGTTCAAGATCAATCTATTTAGGTGATAGTTCGTGGGTTCCACCATCGTCCACTATCGTGGCCGATTGGCATTGCATCTTCGTATTTTTGAAGGTTAAAGTGTCAATAACTACAAAGAGTTCACATGTCCAATTCTATTCGTTTAGTGGCAGAAGGAAATAGCAATAGTGGAGGTGTAAGGTTTTCATACGAGGTTATCATCGATATGATTGATACTCTGAGTGCATGTTTTTACTGGTGCTAGAAATATGCGATTGAACAAGTTTGCTTACAACAGCATTGAATACAATTAATAACCTTAAGAAAACTATCTCTTGTACCTATTGGCCTGGTTGAAATCAAAGGATTGCACTGCTATAAAGCTATGTCCATTTAGAATTTGGAATTATTAAATCATCTGTATCTTGGTAACGGACAAATAAGTTTAAAATAAGCGTCCGCTTCGTTATTGCCCAAAATCTCTCGATGGGCCGGAACTGCGGGCAGTTGGGTGGATTTATGTTTTATCGATGATTTCTACGTTATTATCACGGTACCACTGGATGACTTCCCGGCCAAAACTTCACGGGACCTTTATGGGCTTTAATGAAAGGTAGTACGCGGTTTTTTAGGCATTTTTCCTTGTACAGCTTCGAAGCCATCGTCTTATTCGTCACGAACACTTTGGTCTTTGCTCCGCAGCTCCATATCCTTGGCCAAATCATTTGTTTTTTTTTTTGGCAAATTTGTCCATAAAAGCAAAATTAAACTTCGCAGAAACATCTCCACGTGCCGTCGTTATGTTAAATTTTTGGCCAGGAAGCTGTCCGAAATCTTTTTTTAACAAAATGGCGACCGTTAGAGTGCGTTGAAAAAGTCGTTGTATTATGCTTGTGCCGGCTCTCCTGGTCGCAGTTTTGATCTGAATCCTGCTTACCCAAAAAATAACATTAATAACACTTACAGTTAGTAGATGAATAGAAAAAAAAAGTTTAAAAAAAATAATTGCACTATTGGCGTAACTTTGTTGAAAAAATCCACATTTTTTCTGCTATTTTATCACATTTTTCCATATTTAATAATAAAATATTACAATAATTTTCAATTCATATAGAAGGTAATACTATAATAAAGAAATCCTGTAAGTTTCAGCTTAATCGAATAATTAGTTTTCGAGTTATCACCGGCATAAACTTCAAAAATGCTGTTTTGAGAAACACGCGTTGAAAGTTTTAATTATCGAAAAATACCTCCCGCGCGCGAAAAAGACGTCTTCGAAAAACGATGAAAAGAAACACTTGGAGTTCGAATTTCGAAAAAAAAAGGTTTTAGGAGCGTATTCTACGGGAAATTCACTAACTCTTTATGTAAAAAGAAGAAAAAAAAAGAATTTTTTGGTCATCCTAACTGTATATCCCCCCTTAATTCTTAATTTGCAAGTACCGAAGCCCATAGTTCATGCATAAAAATATCGTGAAAAAATTGTACTAAATCATTTTAACTTTGATTTTTTAATTCTAATATACAGCAAGTCTTTTATTAAAGCAAGATAAAACCTGTCCACGTTAAGTTTTGAACATCTTTCTTTCAGTATAGATTTTGAATTGTTTCACGGATCACTGAAACGTTTCACTTATTTGCACGCCATTGCTGAGCATCTGCGTACAAAGAATGTTTCCAAATTCCCGAAGAAGTATTTGACTTGGCAGGCCATATTAAGTTGTGGCCGAAAATCTAAAATTTTCTTCCCTACCGGCACGATCAATATGGATGTCTGCAAACCTATTGCTATTGTTTATCAGAAGTCACGACTCTCCAACTCTGTTTTGGCTTGTTTGGCCCCTTGTCACTATGTGAAATCCGTCATGGAATGGTGTAAGGTACTAAAGCTCAAATATGTGCCAAAAATAGCCGACCCACCAAACTGCCTAGAACTTCACTTAATGGAGAAGTACTAGGCTCTAGTTAAGCGGAAGCTCTTTGAAACTAAGAAGAAAGCAAATCGTGCCGAAAATGGAGAATCGTCACACGGCCGTATCTGAGCTTGCCGTACGAAACCTGAATGCGAGCGTACCACAGACAGTTTGAGAATTCAGACCGAGGTCACCCCATCTGATCATCAGACTGCTTGTTGTGAAATAAAACAAATGAAATAAAAATACCATGCCCTCCCTCCAGATCCAGCCGGTAGTCGTCTGTCAACTGTTCTGTCATACTATTAGGCTGATTGACGCTTAATCATCTTTCCCTTTCTGGAACGTGCAGAAGAATGATGGTTTCCTCCAAATGATTTTCCTTCTTACTTGCACTCCTTTGATCTAAATGGCACTGTAGTGTGCGTGCGTTAAACGTCACTAAGCCTAATATGCTGCTTAAAACTCACTAAAGCAGTCAACGACAAATACAGAATTTGACAAAGATTTTTCATTAGGACTCAACTGACAAACATAATCAATGATTCTATCGGTAAATATCTCATGACGAGAATCGAACCAAGTCACCTCCTTTGTACCTGCGCCATTACCGTCTGAGCTAAAAGGGGATCCCTGTAGAAAAAGCCATTGCTCACTTTTTTTCAGTTCGGCTTCCATGAAAAATCTCTTTAAAATTTGGATAATATCCAATGCTTACGCATTACATAAATTTATTTGTTCAACATCACATTTAGAATAAGACATAATCAACAATAGTGCGCCACAATACTCGGTTTGCGGCTGCCGCTCTTCAACCTCGGTCACGCCCAATGCTCGCCAGATCACGCTTTACTTGGTCCGCCCATCGTGCTTTCTGCGCTGCACGCCTTCTTGTGCCCACAGGATCAGTAGCGAACACTAACTTTGCAGGGTTGTTGTCCGGCATTCTTGCAACATGTCCTGCCTACCGTATCCTTCCGGCTTTTGCCACCTTCTGGATGCTGGGTTCGCTGTAGAGTGCAGCGAGCTCATGGTTCATCCTTCGCCGTTCTCCTGCACACCGCCGAAGATCATCTTTAGCACGTGTTGCTCGAAAACTTCGAGTGCTTGCAGGTCCTCTTCGGGCATGGTCTCGTGTCCGTAGAGGACCACCGGTCTTATTAGCGTTTTGTAAATGGTGGATTTGGTGCGGGGGTGAATCTTTTTAGACCGCAGTTTCTTCTGGAGCCCGTAGTCGGCACGATTTCCACTGATGATGCGCCTTCGAATTTCACGACTCGTATTGTTGTCAGCCGTCAGTAAGGATTCGAGGTAGACAAATTTCTTTACCACCTCGAAAGCATCCCCGTCTATCGTGACAATACTTCCTACCCAAGTAGCACACTGCGGCCATTATTAGTTGTAGTAACTTGATTATGACTTAGCAAGTCACATTTATGTTATCTTAACCAAATTGCAACAAGTGTGCTACTAGGGTAGGCGGATCGGGTCGTGTTCGGTTCCGCCTACCAGCATGTACTTTGTTTTCGACGCATTCACCACCAGTTCGACCTTTGCTGCTTCGCGTTTCAGGCGGGTGTATAGCTCTGCCACCGTTCCAAATGTTATTGCAATAATGTCCATGTCATCCGCAAAGCACACAAATTGACCAGATTTCGTGAAAATCGTACCCTGGCTTATGAGCCCGGCTCTTTGCATTAAACCTTCCAGAGCGATATTGAATATCCAATTGTTGTTTAGGTTTGATTAAGTTAAAATCATTTGAACACAAACTCTTTGATTGTAAAGTTTAACTGGTCGTCCTAAAATAATTGCGCAGCAGGAGACTGGTGTGCCAAAACAGAAATATACATATATCTCCTTTCGAACTATGGCGGATTGGCAGAGCCCTAACCATTCTTTGTGTTTTATACATACATTAACAAATTAAGTGTCAAATCCCAATGGGCTCTTCAGCTTTGTTTAAGTGTTCGTGGTGTTTGGTGGGTTAAGTGTATATTATGTCATAATTATTATTTTTTATTTTTTTATCCTACTTGAACTATAACTATAGCCACAATTTGAAAATCCTAGGGGTGAGAAACCAGATTCCGGATGACCTGCTGATCCAATGTCAGACAGCGTGCCCTGTACTAATTGATAGATTCACTTAAGCGATCATCGAGTATTTTTATCTCGGCCAGACGGTGGACCTAAGATCTTCTTGTCCTCGGAGGGGTGTTCAGGACCATCCTGAGGAAATTATTTTGAGCGCGCTGAAGCATCAGGTTTTCTCTCTCCCAGATTGGCATGCCGTACTCGATGACTGGAAATATAATTGCTTGTAGATAGCAAGCTTGTTTTTCAGGGATAATGTAGACCCTGGGTACAATAGCTTCAACAGAACGTTACACTTGCTGATAGTTTTGTCAACCTGTTCCCTGAAAATAAGCTTGCTGTCTATGGTAACGCCAAGATAGACAGCTGATTTGGCCCATTCCACTATTGTGTTGTTTAAGCTAATTTTACAATCCTCAGGTGGAACAAGTCTAGGAGAACTGTAGTATATGAAGATGATGACCTGGGTCTTTGCCGCGTTGAAACAGATCTTCCATTCGGTGAAGTATTCTGACAGAACATTCAGGCTTCGCTGCAGTTTCGCTGTAAGCGCTCTTATTACCCTATCATTGTGAACCACTGCGGTATTATCGACGAACAACGACAGAGATCCATTTTCAGGGAGCGGGGGTATGTCCGAGGTGAATAGGTTGAACAGAAGTGGACCTAGTATTCTTCCCGGCAGAACACCGGCGAAGATCTCCTGTGCGTCGGACACTGCACCTTGCAGCGAAACACGGCATGTCCTGTCCGACAGATAATTTTTAATCATCTTCACCAGGAAGATGGAAAGATTGCATCTTTTTAGCTTATACACCAGGCCATCGTGCCACACGTTATCGAAGGCCTTCTAGATATCGAGAAGTGCCATGGCAGATGATTTTTCAACAGACTTGTTCCGCTGGAGGATGTTGGTTACTCGGTTATGTTGGTACACTGTTGAGCGACCACATCGGAATCCAAACTACTCGTCAAGCAAGATGTTAAACTAGTCAGCAGACGAGAGAAGCCGACAATGGATTGCTATCTCAAACGGTTTTGATACTCCTGAGTTGACTTCCAACACGAAGGGAAATAACCAAGTCGGAGGCATTGGTTGAAAACCATCGCCAGATGGTTATAGAACTGGGGGCTCAATTGCTTGAGCTCCAAGTTCAAGATATTACCGAAACCGGGGGCCTTCATGTTCTTTGAGCCTTTAAAATAAGTCAACAATTCATTTTCAATTTCAATTCGTCAGCTGAGATCTCCGACTCCTCTGTAAAGCCGCTGGGGTGTAAATCAGTGTAAGTAAGAAGCGCGCTAACGGCAGCTTCGTGTGGACTGACAATGTTTTGTCCTAGATTGTGGTAGCTAACGAAGTGTTGACTTAACTCAGCATCCTTTTCTGCTGGAGTCATCAAGCGATCCAAGAGCCATTGGATGTGGGATGGGCCCTGGCTTGGTTTTCAAAATAGTGGTCATCTTCTAGAACGACTTTGCACAATCAGGGAGAGAGCGGATCTTGTCGGCAAAATTGTTATTCTAAAGGTCCACCATTCTGGCCTTTAAAATTTTCGTCACTCGATTACAGTGACTTTTGAGCGTTGGCAAACCAGTTTGCTGGCCGATCGATGTCATAGTTGGCTCGAGATGCACATTGGTTATCGACGATGTCATCAACGTGTTGTCGGAACCTCTCCCAACTGGCACGATGGTAGTTCCGTCTGGTGTTCCGATGCCGGTTCACTGAGGACCCAACTTTGGCCATCACTGGATAGTGGTCCGAGCTGAGCTACTGGTGTAGTACCGTTGGGCGTTGTTGTTCCTCATGTTGGTGAAGAAGATGTCGATTGTCGAATGGACCCTGGATCTGCTCAACTGGGTGGGAGAATCCGGGCCCAGGACGGTTTAATGGCCTTCATCAAGGTCTTCCTATAGAATTATTCCGTTCTGGTTGCGCCGGGTGCTCCTTCAGGTCGTTTCGTATTTAGGTCGCCGGCAATGATAAATTAGCCCTGCCTCCGAGTTAGTTTGCGAATGTCGTTCCGTAGGGCCGTGTTTGAGCCGTTAGCGGTGTTGGCTTGTTTGGGACAATAGGCCGCGATGATGGAAATAGGGCATAATGTAGTTTCGACTTCGACTCCGATGGTTACGATAAACTGCAGCTGAAAGCTCGGAAACAAATGGCAGTTGATGTTGCAGCGCAGGGCGATCGAAATTCCTCCGCCACTAGAGCCACTACGATCAAGTCACACAATCCGGGTATCCGGAGATGAAAATGCATCGTTCCAGCTTGACGATGTTGATGTAGATGGCCTTCCTGTTAAGGAAGTCACCGAGCTCAATGGTTTTGTTCCGGATGGAACAAGCATTCCAATTGAGGATGCTGATGGTGCGATCATGGTCCATGTTTGTAAATAAATTTCATCGTTACGGAATTCGCGGCTTCGAGCTGCTCCTCCTTCGAGTGGCAGGAATGTAGTTGGAGGTAGAGCTTTTGGACGAACTTGACCATTTGATTTTGTCATAGAGCTGTCCATCGACGGGTGGTTGCGCGAAGGTACTGCAACTCGGATTGCCCTAGCCTGGAGGAGCCGGAATGCGGGTGGCGGCGACAGCCACGAATCGTTGCTGAACGGATGCTGACGGGAGGTTTGCATAGCGATGGTTCATTGCAATTGGTGGCAGATTCAGCACTTGATACCGGAGCTTCGGAAAGCTCTCCTGGTCCATTCGAGGTGGCGGGCGGCATTAAGCAGGCCGAGACTTGGTTGACGCCTGCGGATGGTCAGATGGTCAGATACTCCGCTCGTTTTGGACAGGCTCGGTTCATGCCTTTGTGGTTAGCGCCACAGTTGGCGCACTTTGATGGGGTACCTTCATCCATCGGGGCGCAATCCATTGTTATGTGCGCTCCGGCACACTTTCCACACCGGGGTTTTATATGGCAGTTTCGGATTCCATGACCAAACGCCAGACACGTTTCGCACTGTGACACGTCATGGTGCTTCGGGCGGTATCGGCCCCACTCGATGATAACATTGAAGATCCTCGATCGTGACGGAACCCTTCTCCAAATGGACCAGATAAAGTTGCTCCCGATGGTTTCCTTGTTGCTGGCGCCTGATAACGAACACCTTCAGAGGGGTCAATACCACCACTTGCAGCTCGGCAAAAATTGATTCCGGGGTGCACTCTCGGAGGCCACGCAAGATCACCTTCATCGGCTTGTTTCCGGGTACATCGTGTGTTTAAAACTCGTGTTTCTTTGAAATCAGATGAGCTCCAGCAGCACGGTATTCAGCTTCAGTCGAACACATTATGTTTGTGCCCGTCTGCACAACTTGAACAGCGGATTTAATTTAATTGCTGCAAGCTCAGTTTTGAGTGCTGCAATGTTTTTGTGCGGTGGGATTTTCACTTTCTTCGGTACCTCCTGTACCGGGAGCGCAGTTAACCCATTCGGGTAATCGGGCGTTGGGATCCGATAGCCCGTTGTCGCTTGGAGCAGGGTTTCGGTGTGTTTGCAGTAGCTGATGTCACCGGCGTGGTTGTCAACACGTGTCAACAGGTCGGACGGGAAAACTTGCACACGCTAGCAAAGCTTCGTTTTGGCTTGTCACCGCTAACAAGCTGGCAAGAGCTGGCGATATATCACGAGCTGGACACGCAATCGCGAGAAAACGAACGAGAGAGAAAACGAGGAAAAAAACTTCGAACCAAGATAATGACTGGACTCGGAAAAAATGAGACACACTAAAGTGATCGCCAAATAATCATTTTAAATCGGATACTTCTCACATTTTTAGGGATTACATACTATATATTAACTATGTTTTGGCATAATTTATTTATTGAATTTTCTCCCCCAAGCTGAATGCTCGTACATTTATCTTAACACTGCTTATGAGATCTTGGGCGAGGCTTTGTCCATCTTCTTTACACAATTTCTCCCAGTTTTTCTTCAAAGCTTCATTGGTTTTGAATGTTTTTCCGGTTTTCTTCAACTTCTTCTTCATTATCGCCAAAACATATCGATCGGACGAAGTTCTGGTGTATTTGGCGGGTTCACTTCCTTTGGGACCACATTAACGCCCTTTGCTTCGTACCAATCCATTACAGGCTTGGCGTAATGGCACGAAGCGAGATCCGGCCAGAATAGCGTGGGACCACGGTGAGAGCGGTGGAAGGGCAGCAAGCGCATCCGCAAGCATTCCTCTCGAAAAATCAGCCCGTTTATGGTGCCGAATGTAACGAACGGCTTGCTGTACCGTCCGCACTCGCAGATCGCCTGCCACAACAGGTAATTCTCGCCGGCGTCGGTGGTGCAGTGGTAAGCGTGACTGCTACTTGCACCCCACGTCGTCTGGGTTAAATCCCAGTCGACGTCGATGGTTTTTCTGAAGCGAAGAAATCTTGGTCACGTCTTCCTTCGGAAGGGGAGTAAAGCCGTTGGTCCCGCTTCATTGTCATGAGTCGTAGGGTCCAGGTGGTGGAGTCGTCTCCCTGGCATCGGTGATTGTCACCATGTGAAGAAATAGGCCGACGGAAAATAAATAAATAATTTTTTTTATTTAGTGTCCGCGATTTTTTTGGTGTCCGCGTTGATATATGTCTCGTCGTCCATGACGAGACAGCCTGGCTTGACCAGCCATCACGATACAGCTTCCGCGCATGCAATTTGGCCACCGTGTTTTGCTTGTCAGTCTGGTTTGGCGCCTTCCTGACCTTAAAAACACGTAGCCCAGCCCGCTTCATGGTCTGCTGGACGAATCACTTCGACGAATTGACCTGTTTGGCCACGTATCGGGTGGAAAGGTTCGGGTTATTCTTAAAGTACTGCCTTATCTTCCGCGCCTTCTCTGGGTATTCCGTTTTCGGTTTTTGGCCGCTTCCAGCGAGCCACTCGGTGAAGTTCGTCTCCTGGGACATCTTCACAACGCAAGACAGGGTGGAATGGTGGATTCCAAGCCTTTTGCCGATCCATCTGTGCAACTGACCAGGATTATCGATCACCGCGCCCAAGATTTGCTGGCGTAGCTCTTCTTGTTTCGAAGGCATCTTGAAAACTAATTGACAGATCGTGGTGTTGCACACTCTAAACTAGTATTACTCAAAATTTCATTATATTTTACTAACGCGATAAAAAGTTGCAGCCAAAACAAAGCGTCACATTTTTTTTTCGAGTCCAATCTTTAGCAAAAAACACGTCGGTACGTGTCGCTTGATCAAACTGTAATAAATGAGAAATTTGTGACGGTGTGCCTCTTTTATATCGTTAACTGCTGCATATGAGACCTCCCTTGCTCACATTTAGTACCTGTGATAGAAAAGTACAAGGAATTTAGTAAATTTAGCCTGCAAAAAGGAATTATACGACATCACCCTTATTTGCCCTATTTTTAATAGATTACAATTTATCAAGGATATTTTTTCATAGTTAAATTGATAGGGGGAAAATTTTCAATTGATTTGTGTAGACATCTTGAAAATCTATTGAAGATTGGTTGAGTTATTAGCGTTTCATTTGCAACGATATTTCGTGACGGTCGCAATTATAAGATTTTCATTTGACACCCTACCCTTTCCGAAAAATGTATTTTCATATCCGCTTTCAAAACTTTTTGACAATCCTAGTAATGTAAAAGAAGATCGAAATACGAAAGATAAGGTGAAGAGTAAACTGAAGCTCAAGAAACGGAAAGAGCTGAGCATTTCGATTTATCGGAGCACATGACGACAAATACAAAATAAAATAGAAAAGAAACATGAGCAAATACAATGTAGAAACGTTGGAACAACGTTGAGTAGAACAAAGAAAAAATCAGCGAGGAGTTATGAAAATAAAAGCATCCAAGCCGTAAACTTGAGCAGATGAAGCAGATAAAAACGGTGAGGTAAAAAGATATAGCAAGAAGATAAGAGAGTAGAAAAAGTAGTAACTAACGAAAAATGACTGAAATCGTAAGAAAAAGTTGTATCAAGTACTGAGAGAAACAAAGCAGATGCAAAAAGAGTCAGCGCAAACAAATGCATTTGAGACGAACCTAGATAGCCTTGGTTTAAAATGTCAAGAAACAAAAACTCCTGATTCAAATCGATTTCGATATAGAATTGATTTCATCCGATGCCGAGATTGATATAGAACGACAAAAAACGTGAAAAATTGTTACATTAATCTGGACGAATGATTTCGAATTCATAAAAATCAAACAAATTTGAACAAACTCAATGAAAAATGAACAAATGGCATACTGTTAAAATATATTTAAAACGTGTTGGCCTAAAATACGAACCAAACTGCAGTTAATTATGCAGGCCGAACAAAAAAAAACAAAACAAAAAAATCCGATTTCATCAGAGTGTAAATTTGCTTTCACACCATCACCATTCTATTGAAAAGTAAGAATGCAGCTCAGTCGCGTACTCGGTTTGACATTTCCTCTTTCATCTACTTAGTTTGGGAAAAGCAGCACTTCCTTTCACGCTCTGGAGGAAGCCACCATCATCAGCACAACGAATCCGTTGAGGATATCCACCCGAGTGCAGACGGCAGGAACTAGGAAATGCATCGCCGGTCGGATGGAGTCTGGTAATGATGTTTTGGGATTTTGTCGTCCCCGGCCTTTGCTTGGGACCGTACCAGCTGAAGATAGAATTTTCCCATTTGCACCAAGTCCCGGTGCTCGATTCATTTTTTTTTTCTCTCTTTCCCGTTCTCCCGATAGTCATGCCTGTCAAACAACGACCGTTTGTGTGTTTCGGGGGGCTGTATGTCGTTGTCGTTGGATTTTAATATTCCGCTTTTGTTTTCCGTAGAAATAATGTACGCCGGAATGTCGCAGAGATGAAAATTGAAATTTTATGAAGAGGAAAGTGCTCCAGAGATCCAACGCAGCATTACGTATGTGTAGGTACCTTATTCACACATACCTTACCGATATGTGGCGTCTTTAATTAAATGCATCCATTATGCGAACCGTGTTCGTCGCATGGCAACTCGCGTACCGAACGGGGAGCCCAACTGCTCCACCGCCCTGTATGAATTTATTAGTGCTCTGTTTCCACCCGGCGCAATTAAGCCTTTTGTGAGGCACTTGAGACGCGGTTCTTGAGGAACAGATTACACGGATTTCCACCCGTTCCCTTATCCAAGGGTGGTGTTTCTTGGTATCTCCATGGCATGCGAAATGAGTGGTTCAAAGATCAATATTTTGAAATAATTACAGAAGATTGTTGCAGCGTTGCGTTTGGGAGGTTATTTCTAATTATTCAAAACCCTGTACCGAAATGAAACAAATGACAAACTTAAATCAGACATATTTTTCTAATAGCAATAATAGCATTCGCCATACAGTTAGTTCTACGAAAATGGTATGTCAACCGTCAATAAACAAGTGTTAAAATTCCAACTAAAACAAATCACATGACAGTCTGCAGGCCAGAAGAGAATCGCAAAAGATTTGGACCCACGGAGCAATTCAATTCTTTCGACCCTGTCGGATCTCATCAACATTCCGCCAGATACCGTGCTGCGCAAAAATCAACACCGAAGGAAACCCTTCCTCAAATTTCACCACGGCGCACCGGGAATCGTTTTAACGGTCAACGCACAGTTGGAATTTTCGCAGTTGATGATATAGGAAGGGTCACAGCACCACCTTACCTTCAGCAGCAACGGCCCCGATACCGGCAAATGCTACCTTAACGGCAGCTTTTCAGCCTCCACAGAGCAATAAAAATGTAATTACACAATAATAAATTACTCAAATCGAGCCAACGTGGAAGAAGGAATCGCGCCACAGTATATGGTTAAATGGAGAAACAAAAAATCCGCATCTCTGCATGAAATTTTCCATCCACTTCTAAAGCAGAAAAAAAGTTAATCATTCATTCCTTTACACTGGTTGGTCACGATGGTGGGTCTACTGTGCTTGGAAATTGATACATTAGCCCGTTTTAGGCTCTCGGATTATTAAAACAAATAACCTCCGGGGAAACATTCGATTCATACAGCCAATGAGAGTAACTCAAAATTGACTTGAATTAGTTTCGATGAAGCAGAAAGTGGAACTGCGAAAATTCATGAAAATTCTTGGCTCAGAATATCAGAAAAATTGAACGAATTTTAGACACACTATGAGTGTAGTCCCAGCCAAATGTGAAAAGAATCAGTATCTCAATACCCTTTTGCAGTTTGAGTATGAACTCGACTCAACTTTGAGCAGTGGTTTGTGACCGTGTTAAACAATTATCAAAGAGTCCAGGAGATAATATTGTGGTTCGATTGTATTAAAGGTGAATGTCAAAAGAATAAAAAAAATGGCCACCATCATGGTTTCTTTGGATCACCACTTAGAATTTTTTAAAGTCATAAATCTAAGACAATGATTTAACGTGCAAATATTTCAAAGATTTTTGGTACAGTAGCGAACACTGGCAAGGGCGGATTTGTTGTTTTTGCTTAAACTTTAGATAAGTTGATGCGGTTAAAATATCAGCTCCTTTTTTAAAGCAGATCAGTTTATTCTTCGGTTTCAAAGTTCTAGTGTTTTTATTTGATAAATGAATATTAATAATAACTATCGAGTGTTATAGAGGATTTTGGTGTTGTTAGTTAGACGTGAAACTGTATTTCAATTATCTAAAATCATTCGTGTCGCAAAAAGGAGAAAGGCTTTTGTGTGCTCTATAGAATTGTCAAGGGTTGCACAACAAAAACAATTTTTTTTGTATTGTTCGGAGGCGCGAGCACGGGTTCCGGTGGCCTGATATAAAACTGCAGATAGATGAAGAGAAGTGATAATAAGGAATGAACAAAAATAATGAGGTATGAAGAAGCCAAAGTGTAAAATGCGCGGTGGAGCGACCATGGAAGATGGACAAAAGATGGCTTAACTGGAACCGGGTTGTAATTGTGTAGCACTTCACCCAGGATAAGGTGGTGCGGGCGAGACCGACGGTCAAAGGTAAAGCCTGTTCACGTTAAATTTCGGACACTTTACTTTCAGTGTAGATTTCGAATTATCTCACGGATCGCTGATATGACAGCTGAAACTCTCCATTTTTACATTCTTGATACATTCAGTAAAATGGCGTCGAATCAAGTGGAAGTGCGCAAACGCATTTTGTACGAACGGCAGCAAAATCCGAATTTATCGGTACACGGAGAAAAAGGTATAATTCAATCAATATTTTGGTCACATAAAATCAACTATATTTGTGGATTGATTTTTCTACGATCCATGCTATGATTGTAACAATCGTACATTTCAAGTTGATGTAGCTATTGCATGTTTGAATAAACTTCAGTAAAATATGGTTGATTCCACTATACAATGGTTATGTCGAAAATAATGTTGTTGACATGTTGACAGTAGGCTTACAGTGCCAGTTGATTCAACCATGATTATAGTTGAACCAATAAAATAAATTTGGCTCAAATATGCTTCAGGTCTGTTCAATTTTATTTTTCTGAATGTAGATTTTCGGTTCCTAAATTTTTTGAATGAGAATGTCAAGGGTGTCCACGATGAAATTGCCACACACAAAATTGATTCGCAAAATTCGAGTTTTCATCCGATTGCCATCAAATGTTCAGGGATTGAGAAATAACTATTAAACTTCATTTTACCATTTTAATCGTACTTTATTTACAGTCCATACGCAAATGCCCGCACCTTGACCTTAACCCCGGCCATAAGATTCTGCACAACCTGTGAATCAACCGTTTTTTGCATGTAAACCCATACTTTCTTCAGTTCCTCGACTGTCTTCACTACCTTAGGTCGTTTAAGAAGGTGCTGCTTCATAATCACCCAGTACTTCTCGATGGGCGGAGCTCTGGAGTGTTGGGAGGGTTGAACATTTTCGGCACGAAATTGACCTTATTGTCCGCATACCACTTCAGCACGTCCTTGGAGTAGTGGCATGAGGCCAAATCCGGCCAGAAGATTGTTGGGACGTTGTGGGCCTTCAGGAGAGGAAGCAGCCGCTTGTGGAGGCACTCTTTTATGTACACCTGTCCGTTCATCGTGTCCTGGGTCACGAAAGGTGCACTCCGCTTCCCGCACGTGCAGATGGCTTGCCAAACCAGGAATTTCTTCGCAAATTTGGACATCTTCTGAGTGCGGACATGCTCCGGAACGCTGAACTTATCCTTGGCCGTGAAAAACAGGTTGCCGGGGATCTGTTTGAAGTCGGCCTTCACATATGTTTCGTCGTCCATGATGCAGCATTCAACTTTCGTCAGCATGTTGAGGTACAACTTCCTGGCACGGGTTTTGGCGAACTTGTTCTGCTTCTCGTCGCGATTTGGGGGCTTTTGTACCTTGAACGTTCGAAACCCAGCCTTAGTTTTGGCCTTCTGGACAAAACTTCGGCTTAGGTGCAGCTTCTTAGCCACATCCCGAACGGAGGCGTTCGGATTTCGGTTGAAGGCCCCAACTACGCGGTTGTGATTTTTGGTGTTGTACGGAATACTTTTTCCTTCACTTCTGGGCTTCCGATCAGTGGTCAACCGTTCCTCGAACCGCTTAATCACTCGCGACACCGTGGAATTCGCGATTTCCAACGTTTTAGCGATGGAACGATGCGAGAGATCCTTGTTCTCGTGATGAATGCGCAAGATTTTATCACGCACGAGCTGTTCTTTCGACTCCATTTCCGCGAGTTTTGATCACAGGAATTTAAAACTTGCAGGATGTAAATAATGCACTAAATCCACCCAAATTTTCATTGAATTCTACCCAACGGTTAAAAAGTTAAAGCAATTTCATAGTGTGGCAATTTCATCGTGGACACCCTTTAATTAAATTCATCACAAAATCGGAATTGATTAAGGACCGATTTTGTTTGTATTTTTATTGTTCCAAAAATAGTACGTTATGCTCAATAAAGTTACACATTCCAAAATATATCTTCTCATTCACATGATGTAAGTTGAAAGGAGTTGAATCTAATTTTTAGTTCTTTGTATTCGTAGACTTCAAACAGCTTCCGGATCTGGCTTTTTGCACCCTAATGCAAAGGAGCGCCGTTGCCGATCAGTTCCGTACATAGAAGATGTCCAAATTCCCGAAAAAGTATTTGATTTGACAGGCCATATGTAGTTGTGCTCGAAAATCTGAAAGTTCCGTCTCTACCGGCACTATAAATAAGGATTGAGTTGAAGCACTTCGAAACTAAGAAGAAGTCAAATGGTATCAATGATTTGAAGAGAAAATGGAGAATCGTCACGACGGCCGTATCTGAGGATACCATACCGAACCTGATGACGGATGTACCACAGAAAGTTCTATAATTTTACAGAAAGAAGGATTAACAGCTTAATCAACTGTCTCTAATGTAGATATAACCCTATAATTGTGAATGAAGCAATCGGTTTTGCTGCAGTAATGTTGGTGTCAAAAATTTAACGTGGACAGGCAGCAGGTCGTAGTTTAAGGTGCGGGAGAAGGAAAGTGAGAAAGATAGAGAGAGAGAGAGAGAGAGAGAGAGAGCCACACTTGTGAGTGGCCTTTTTTCTCTGTTCGGGACATAAACCACTGCGACCAGTAATTTGATCAATTGTAGTATATCCCGTATCCTTTGTTTAGTGCAGGTCGAGTAACTTCATCACTATTGAGAAATGATGAAGTATTCGGTGTTGTTACAGTTGTCATTGTTTGTTGTTGGCAATGAATTAAGTTCTATTGAAAGTTTCCGCTATTTAAACCCTTTGAGGAGTGAGAGCACTCTTCAAAGGCGCCCCCCTTTATCAGTCAAAACCGAATTCATTGCAAATAAAACAAACAATGACTCGGATATTGACCATGCATCAGAACCCTAGTCCTAACCAATTCAAACTATAGAACATCAAATAGACAATGAGAATTAACATAAATGAAGACTAACCATGTTTTCCTTATTCCAAACTCATCCTCGGTGGACGAATCCGAGTATTGTCGCTTTTCGCAAGATATAAACTGTAATAAGGACTATTATACGTTCCTTTGACTACAAAAAAAAAACAAATATGTTCCCTAGTTTGAATTAATTCAGACTAGGGTTCGGTGGTAGATCTGATACCCCGTAACGCATCACGAAAAGGTGATCTACCCAGCGTTACGGGTAAGTGAGTGGCCTTAAAAGCATCCTTACTGTTGGTGTAAGTCGGAGCTAAAATACGATGTTCTAATGTATTCTTGTATTCCCTTGATATAAAGCACCCACAATTGTGAGTGACCCCAACAGTGTTCTTATAGTGGATTTAAATTGGTCCTCAAATTCGATGTTCATACCTGTTTTTAAATTTTACTGAAACTAACCACCTACACCTGTGAGTGGCCCAACTGCATCCTTACTGTTGGTTTATTTTGGTGTCAACATTTGAATAACTTCAATGTGCATCTCTGTTCAGAGCATAACATAGTTACATATCTGATTCGCTGCGGACGTCCTTTGGAATTCAGTGAGTTGTCGGCTCCTGCTGCAAACCCAACCATGTTATCCAACCCAGTGAAGTCTCGTGGAAGTGCAGAGGGTTTGTTGGCTTCCATCAAAGCGAGTATCAGGTAGACATATTCCTACCCTTTCCCAATTTGGCCTGCATTCGAGCGAGGCCGGCGCCGGTATTGCCTTAGTTTGGGATCTCCAGTTGTTACACATTGAGGATGTCCCAAGCATCATCTGTTGGTTCTTTTCGTAATAAAAACTGATCTGGCAATATCGAAGAAACAACCTCGGTGGTCAACCAGTCTCATGCATGCTAATGCTCATGCTTAAAAGTCAGCTCTTTTTCAACATACTTGAATGAACACTTTGTACTGTTTGGTTAGAAGTTTTTGAATGCCGGATTACTATAAAAAAGTATGTGTTCCATCTCTTGATTATGTTAAAAATAGCATTGATTTATATTTATTTAACATTTCCCTGCTATACTATTTTGGACAACAAAATAAAACTCCGGAAACTCAAACAAATACCTTTTGCCGATTAAATTAACGTCCATTCTGCCAATATAAATTTCATAATCTCTCGACCCCGGCGTAGTGGTAAGCATCCATACCTCTCACGCCAAAATCACGAGTTCAAATCTCACCCCGGACAAGTAAAGAAAATACCCAAAAGGTATTTGAGTAGCTACGACGGGAGATGAACCAGCACAGGGCTGAAAACCTCGATAATAAAAGAATCAAAAAAATAACTATTCATGGCCATGGAACGACAAACCCCGCAGGATTTTTCTGATGACAATGACGACGGTGACAATAGAAGCAATTATGGCGGTGGTTTCAAAATGGCGGTGTTTGATCGCACAAATGGCACGCAGTGGTAAAACACAACCCGTGCGCAATGAGAGAGTGCCGGCTGGACGGAAGGTATCCGATTAGAAATTTTATAAGAGCGTCCGGAATTGACCATCTCCTTAAATATAGAAGCCCCCTTTCCAAATGACCTGGCTTCGCGTATCTCTCCGCTATGAGGGAGCGGAGTTAAGGAAGACTTTTATTTAGGGTAAGGTCCGGTTCAGTGAGCGACATTTGACAACGGATCACCTGCTCACGATATCCGTTCCACAGGGGTTGTAACGTAAGGTCGAACTACGACGGATTATTGACGATCGTGGGAATATTTTAGCCTGCCTTCGGGTGAACTTCACTCTCATCCCAAGTAGCACACTACGATCATAATTAGTTGTAGTAACTTGATTATGACATAGCAAGTCATATTTATGTTATCTCAACTGAATGGTAACAAGTGTGCTACTAGGGATCCGCTAAAATAGGTGGGCCTTGGCAGGGTGCACGAGTCTGGCGTTCTTGCAGCCTATTAATTAATGAAAAATGCTGGGATTAAATCCTCCATTGCCAAAGAAACCACGGAATCAAAGGACCCGAGAAATGCTGTTCAGCTTTGCTATTGTATTCAAGTATTCATTTGCTTTTCATTTCTTTCGCATATGTAGCCATAAAAAGAAGCTTTCATCTAGCTTATAACAAAGCTTGATGGAAGCATCCTATAAAACCCCAATAAATGTATAACTGAAAACATGAATCGAAATCAAAAACCAACTGGAAACGAATAATATACTATCTACACAACTCTGAACTTCAAATCTAATACTTACAAATTAACTCATTTACAAATTTGATTCAAATGAACGCACTACGTCATAGTGTTCTTTTAATTGTGCAATTTCTTGATTTAATTTAAATTCAGCGGGATAACATTAATTGTATTAATATGTGTTTGTAGTTGCAGCGTGAAAGTTTTATTTATTGTTCCGTACGGCATGATCAAAACTCTACATCGGCTCCGGAAAAAATACCACCACGTTGATTACCCCGAGACCCCAAAATTGTTAATTCATGTTTATAAAATTAATTTCTACCTCTTTTATCGGTAAAGTACCGCATAAACCATCAGCTAACAGCTGGTACACCACCAAAGAGAGGCACCTCTACCCTACATATCGCACTCGTCAACACAAAAGCCGGGGGGTGTGGAAGTAGTTCGCCTCCCCGCGGCTCACGCTGGAAACGTTAAGCTCTCCTTAACGGCTAAACGAACTACAACGGAGGAAGCGCCATACGGCGTGGGATCCGGTAGGAGGTCGTAAGCGGTCGTGACATGAGTAACAGGGACGATCCAGGGGTAATGCCACACTCCCAGATGTTCCAACTCCGGTCCTGGCCCTGGCTTTCTCGTTCGGAGGAGGGACCATACGACGCGAGGTTCGGCAGGTACCGTAAGTGGTCGGGTAGCGAGATCGCGGACGATCTGGATTGACCACCAGACGTCCCGAACTCTGCTTGGATCCAGGAGCATCTCGATCGAATCAGCGTCAGGTCGGTGAAGCTAACTACTAAAGACCTATGTGGTTAGACACTAGGAAAGCACACTAGCCCCCTCCCTGAAGTAATGCCGAAAGGTGGTTCCGGGGAGGGCCGGGGCTCGAGGCACGGGTGAATTTTTAGTGGGTCGAGGAGTTGGCGCTCTCATTCCCATACCCTGTGTTCTTCAGGAGTCTGTTTGCAGATTTTCCATCCTGTCAAAAAAAAAAAAAAAAAACATACGCCGGGACCAACGGCTTTACTTCACTTCCGAAGAAAAACACGTACAGAGACTTCTTCGTCTCAGAAAGATGTCTTGAACCCACTGTGGTGCCAAGAGCAGTTTCGTTTACCACATCGGTGCCGGCAAAGTATATTACAATAAATATATCACACCGAATTTAGGTTCGTCTCACGTTTTATATTAGCGTTGAATCACAAAGTCTGAAAAAAGAAGCTCAGTCGGATGAAGCATGGTGCAAATTTCATAATATGGATCGGGCCTCAGATATTAAATCAGACACAAACGTCAAACCTAAACTATTTTGCCGCTGAGAGGTGTGATTTTTGTAGTATTAAACATGAACAAGGAAGAAGGAAGTGGTTATCGAGATGGCTTCCTAGCTAGAAGTGTTTTGACAAAAAAAAATATGGGCGCAGTCGTCGAAAATCCAGGCCACTCCAACAGGTGCCACAAAACATTCGACGATTCGACCGTGTCCCGTGGTGTGATATCGGACCCGAAGACCCAGACGATCCAATGGCAAGCTGGCAGCGGAAGACGATGACGACAAACCACGGGAACGTAAGGAAGGTGAGGGATTACATCAAGCGCAATTCGAACCATTCCATTCGGGACGTGGCCAAGAAGGTCAATTCTTCTGTCTGGTTCATCCAGCAGACAATGAAGCGGGCCAGACTTCATGTCTTCAATGTAAGGAAGGCACCCAATCAAACCGATAAACAAAATACAGTAGCCAAATCCCGCGATAGAATGCTGAAAGCCGAAATGCATTCTTACTATTCTTATGGACGACGAGACGTTCTTAAAGCGTGTTTTTCGTCGGAGCTCCCGCCAGGATGTTTTGCAGTTAAATAGTTGAATCGTTAAATATCATATTCGCTGCCGACGTAAGTTGAATAAAGCACACCGTTTACCATAACGGATCCTGTTAAACACCTAACCGTTTTATCCGACATCCCAGTGATTTCTCATGGAGGTTCAGAAGATTTCTAAGCTTCTTTCAAAGCGAGTTTCACGTCATCACATTCCTACCCATTCCCTTCTTGACCTGCATTTGGGCGAAGCCAGTGCTGGTACTGACATAGTTTGGGATCACCAGTTTTTACACATTGAGGATGAATGCTAGTCCCAAGCATCATCTTTTGGTTGTCTGTGTAATGACAGCTGATCTGGCGATAACGGAGTAGCACCCTGGGGTGGTCAATCATGGTCATGCTCATACTCATTAAACATGAAAAAGTAAGAAGAAAATTTTAAGACGTTCGCTACCTGCTTCAAAATGTTTATATTCAGATTTATGCAGGAGCAAAAGAAGGTCATACACAGAAACAAAAGCGCTCACGAAAATGAAAACGAACCGTGAACTAGTTCACGTTTTCGTGATTTTTACCCAAAAACGTGAACTAGTTCCCGATTACGTGATTCAGTTCACGGTGTATTTTTGCTTGTTCTCGAATTCACGACTGTAGTTCACGGATCTGGGCACGGATTTTTTCCGTGTACAATAAAAGCACGTAATTCAAAATTTCATTCAAAAATTTTGTAAGTTTTTCCGCTCGAAAGGTATATGAGTAAAGTCCATATGTTTAGCCAAACGAGAGTTCTTCGTATTCAAAAATTTATCATTTTAATGTAACGCTAAAATATTTTTGAATTTTGAAATGTCATCCGGCGTATAAAAGAGAAAAAATCCTATGGCCTACGTTAAAAGATAAAAAAAAAACATCAATCTATTTTGCAGACGCAGAGTTCATATTCGATTTAAGTAGCTCAGAAATACATTGAATATGTTGTTACCTAACCTAACCTCGATGTCAATATGGAAATCAGATCACCTTGCTCAGTTCACTTTGATGCTCTCATGAGTGCGTAACTAAGCCCTGCTCAATGGTGTACTTATTATTATCTTAATCAACAAGAATGCTGTTGCGTTTCGTTAGGCATTATCAACCAAAATCAGGAACATTTTTTCCTACAAAGATCAATGAGACAAAACAGAACTTCTCCTGAAAATGGTTCCCTGAAAAGCGTTATCTGATTTTTTGTTTGTTTGTTTGTTATACCTCCAATTCGCAATTCGCTGGGGATATCATCGATGCTCTTCACTGGAATCGACATCAAAGCCCGGAGATGGCAGTCTTCTCTTCGAATTCCAGTTTAAATTACATGTCACCGACTATATCCACCGTAATGAACTTTCATTATCTACTTTCAGCGTCATTTAAATCGCCGCCCGCGCTCAGTTGGGATGATAATTTCCTATTCCAGAGTTTCGATCCAATCTTTCCATCGTCTATTGTTTAAAAACCAACATCCTATCGTTCTGTCGGCAAACACAACCAACGCCCGGGAAAAACCTTTCTCTGTGCAACGAACGACGGCTTTAAGGTGAAGCGGCTCAGAGTCCAATAATGACCGTCTCTATGCCTCAGTTCAGCTCAACTTGTGCTTCCAAAGGCACGTGTCTCAATAAATGAATATTGGGTCTTTGCTTCTGCTATCCTTTTTTTAAAGCTTGCAGCTTTAAGCTTCTCCAGTGCACCAAAGCTAAAATAAGAAGCTCGCGATTTGTTGTTGCCTTCTGTTGAGAAGTGGTAATGCATGACATAGGATTCTGAAGCGTTTCTCCTTAAACTCTTTTCACGGTGACACTTTTGTCGCCTAGGTGAAGGCATAAGGGTGGCACCGGTTGACTTCCGCACGGACGTCGAGACTGATCCAGAATTGAGTATAATTTTACATATTTCCCGTATTCTAGAAAGTTTCATATTCGCGACTGTTCAAATAGATCCACTGTTTGCTAAATCGAGTTGAATGCAACTCAAATTTTAATTACTCCCATCGTTCGTGCAGGCGTTTGGTTGCTTGACTGCGACGTTGATAACGAGCAACTTAAATTAAAATCGATTCAGGAAAAGTTTTCCGATTTATCTAGCCGTCAGTTTCTGGCGCACTTTAGCTCGTTATTGATGCTTTCGCATCCCGCTTCGACTCGCCGACCGAACGATGAGCGATGAGCGTTAGTTGAACGGGATTTTCTGCGTCCTAGTTGTGCTGATGGCCACTAACGGGACACGAATTCAACTGCACCGTAACGATCATTAGCAAGTGGTAAACCAATCTCGCTTTAGTGTACTCCTGTCGTGTGGGATAGGATAAGCGTCTGTTGTTGATTGACTGGAGAAGACAATCAAGCAGAGGAGTTTCACTTTGGTTCGCGGTTCCCCATGGTCCTGCGTACTTTTAGCATAGTTGAGGAGCTTTTTCCATTCTAGGATAATCTGTTTCGTGGGAAACCATCTAACTAGAGCCGTTGTTTTAAAGTTGTTTGATTATAACCAGAACCGAACGTGGGAAACAATCCTGTCAGAAAATTTCACACATCTATGGACTTTTGTGTGTGCCGGAGAGTTCGTCCTAATGGAGTGGAAATGAAACTGTCATTCACATAAACATATTAGGACGGGATTGGAGACGATAATTACCAGACCAAATAACGACAAGAACTCGACCAGCTGAGAAAGGCGACCAGATGTAAAATAGTCAGTGGGAGAAATCAACTAGCAGAACAACTCTGACCCTGGCATACCTCTCCTTACCTACCAGACCGAGGCCGGGGTGGCCTCTGCTGTATACAGAAGTTGTTTCCATTATAATGGTGTAAAACCTGCCATATCTTTATTCACAGAGCTGTGTGGTAGTTGAAACAGCTGTTATTCGATTTTCCAGAAAATTTTACATGGAACGAGCACTATTTTGTTGATGTTGAACCTCTCCGTGCAAAGACGTCTACAAAATATTCAGGAACATAATGGGAATGGGGTAAAATAAGCTCGATAACTCCACAACCATATCCGTTCGGTGACTGAAACTAGTTCCATTCGACTCCCCAGAAAATTTTCAAGCGGAAATGGCCTTATTTACAAGCCGCGCTTAAAAGAGACAAAAGTTACTATTTTCCTTAGTTTTCATCAGTTCTTGCCCACTGTGCGTCGGTTCGTTTTCGAGAACCATTTTAACAAAGCTGTCGTCCGACATTCTTACGACATGCCCAACCCATCGAAGTCGACCGATTTTAGCGATGTGTACGATGCGAGATTCTCCTAGCAACTGATGCAATTCGTGGTTCATTCGTCTCTTCCACGTTCCATCTTCCATCTGCACTCCACTTTAGATCGTTCGCAGCACCTTCCGTTCAAGAACACCAAGGGCGCGTTGGTCCTCCACTAGCAATGTCCATGTTTCATGGCCGTAAAGACCTACTGGCCTAATTAATGTCTTGATCTAATTAAATTAATGGCCAACTTTGTTGTTCGGCAAACTTTGTTCGAGATAGAGAGAGTTCGAGATAAAGAGAGAGAGAGAGAGAGAGAGAGAGAGAGAGAGAGAGAGGAGGGGGGGGGGTTCTCGGCGGCGGTGTTGCTGCTCAGGCCTCGATCGCCTGATCAAGGGTGGCTTGGTGGATGCGCTCAGCTCGTTGCCCAACGGGTGTCGTGGCAGGTTTTGGGGCTACGTTCCAAGGATATGCGGTAGCTCGATGATAATCGCAGCTATGCCCGACGGCTGTTGCGGTGTGGTTTCCGATTCTGCTCAAGGTTGGATTGGGGTGGTCACTCGTCGTCCGATGGACGTCAGGGCGTGGCTCGATGGGATGATCAGAGTTGCTTGGAAACCACTGGCACGCGCCTTTCCCCAGCGAACAATGGACGCTTGCGTAATTGGGTCAGGTGACGACACACCCTCGCACTTATCGGCGGCTTGACAATGGTGGTAGTCGGCCGGTGATGCTTTTTTAGCCCGTAATTAATGGGTCCTGTCAGTTTGGGCCCTATACAGTTTGAACGCATTTATGACGAACTCTACTATTCCCATTTCTCACTCACTAAAATATCTTCTGATTTTCTCGCTCGGGACTGGCTTAGTAGGATACAAGAACCAAAACGGTAACAAGTTCAGGAAGAAACTAACTACCTATAATTTTTTTTTTTTTTGTCTTGATTATCGAGATTTTCGGCCTCGGGCTGGTTCATCTCCCGTCGTAGTCAGTCAAACACCACTTTTGGGCATTTTCGTAACTTCTCCGCGGGTGAGATTCGAACTCGTAACTTAGGCGTGAGAGGTATGGATGTTAACCAATACGCTGGGTCACCCCCCAACTACCTATAAGTTCTTAACAAATCCGGAATAAAATTCCACAGAGCTCAAGACGAACATCCTAGAAGTTCAGTAGAGAACGTCTCAGAATTTAGGAATGAACTTCTCAGAAATTTAGGAAAAAACCTCCCAAAAGTTCAGAAGAGGGAATTTTCAACAATAAAGTGAATTTTTGTGAATTTTTAAGTTAATTTTCCTAGAAGTTGTGGAGGGGATGTTCCCAAAATTTCGGTTAAATTTTTCCTTGGAGATCAGGATGAGACTGATCAGAAGTGTAGAAAAATGCTCAGGAAAAAAAATTCCTGGATTTCAGGAAGAAACATACCAGAGAGGGCATTACCTATATATAATTTTTCAATATGTTTAGGAAAGAACTTCTCTGAAGTTTAGGAGAGGACTTTCCATATGTTTCAAATAAAACTTCCCAAAAGTTTAGTTGGACTACCCAGAAGTGTTAAAGAGCTTTCCTAAAGTTCAAAATCGAACATTCCAGTCTTTCTCGAAGCACAGGAATTCCCAAAATGTTGATGCATCTCAGATGAACAAGAAGAAACTTTCAAGAAGTATAAGGAGTACTTCCTAGTAGGCCAAGCAGGAATTTCTCAGAAATTCAGGTATAAACCATAACGATATTCATTGCTCATGACACCATATTAACATCGTCCCAACCGTTCGCATCGTGCTAAAGCTCGGTTCAAAGTGAATCTGGACGCAAGGTTTAATACGACACAGCGTCCCTGGTGGTGGAACAAAAAACGTCTGACAGGCATTTGTTGATGTTTCATTGACGAAAAAATTGGTGGAAAGTGTTTCTCGATTGATCGAGATGAGTCATCTCGAAATTACGGATCATGGAACTTGAGAAAAGATAATTAATTGTGCTAAAAATCTAGAGAATCCTTCATGGTCTGCCTCAAAATTAGCAAAAGTGTTTCAATTCCCAAAGTCAACGGTGTGCCTTGTAATCAAACGTTACAAGGATACTCTGAGTGTGGATTGAGCACAGCGCATCTGTCCTAAAAAGTAGCACTAGGGACAAAGAGCTGAGGAGAAAGGTGCTGAGGTACGTGAAAGGTAACCCAGGTGTCCCCATACGTGGTTTGGCTAAGAAATACGATTCCAACTTTTTCACCGAGCGTAACATCCTTTCAAGAGAAGGATATAAGTCTTTTTGTGCCAGTAAACTTCCGAATCGCTTCCTAAAACAAAATTTAATGACCAAAAAGCGATCACTATACGAACGAGTTTTGACGAAATTTCAATTTTAATGTATTTTATTGGATGACGAAACATATGTCCAAATGGATTATAAACAAATCCCCGGATGAAAATTTTACCTGGCATCTGGTTGTGGGGATGTTCCTTCCAGGTATAAATTTCTTTTTGCTCGGAAACTAATGATTTGGCAAGGAATCTGCAGTTGTGGGCTTAAACCCAAGGTTTTCATCACATCTCACACAATGACGTCGAAGGTTTACATTAAAGAGTGTCTGGAAAAGCGGATATTATCCTTCCTTTGGGAACACAAGACCAACGTTACACACTACCAAAATCTCGTGTAAATTTCTGTCCCTGAGACCGACACATGCAAGCGTCCTTTAGCGCGTAAGAATGTGTTGAAAGATATGAGAAAATAAATTCAACCGAACACATCTTTTGTCGAACTGCGTATGTTTCAGTTTCAGGAGACATAATTTTACACGAAATCTTTCTTTACGTTCCCCGACTATTACATTCCCCGACTTTACGTTCCCGGACTATTTACAAACATGGATTAGGTCTCGTGTAAAATTCATAATTTCTAAGTGTGTATGTTTTGGCTGGATCCAGCCAGATGCCACTACTCTAAGGAGGTACTAGAATGGTGTGCTGCAAACAATGTTAATTCCGTAGCCAAAGAGATTAATCCTCCTAATTGCCCTGAGTTAAAAAAGTCGAAAAATATTGGGCAATTGTTAAGTGAAAACTTCGAGGATGCATTGAAGGAGTGACAAATACACAACAAATGCGTTTAAAGTGGAACATGTTCGTCGGTACAGTGTCACCAACGACTGTGCAGATCATGATGGCATCGATCACAAGTAATGTGCGACAGTTCGTTTGAAACGGTAAAATGAAACAATTTGTTGTATATCGTTTGAAAGCTGAATAAATACCCCTCTTTTTGACATTTTGATCAACCGTGTATGTTGTTTAATTTTTGAGTTATGATCACTTGAATGCATCCAAATTTACTCTGAATCGGGCTTTATGAGCTAGGACACAAACTCATGTAGGAATTACAATTCCTTGGTTTTCATCTCACTTCGTTTGAGAGATATGATCGCAACGAAAACTACCTTGAAGTTCAGCAGAGAAACATAAAAAAAATTAAAGAAGATTATCAATTTAGTCAAAGAATCAAAGCAGTTTTTGAGAATGTTTCCGATGTTTAGAAAATACTCCAAAAATTAAAAAAAAAATTGGTTCTGAAAAATTTCCCACTTGTGGTACTAGCTTTCTTGGAATGCTTTATTAAACAAAAATATAAGTTTAACTCACAAAACAAGAGAAAAAATGTAAATACTTATTCTTCGACTTTCAAAATTGATAGCAAAATTGAGGAAAAAACTGAATTATTGTATGGTGTAATATCTCAATGACATCTTGAAAATTTTCAACACAAAAGTTAACACTTGAGTTCGGTTGCCGACTCGATCAGATTCAGTCGGCTTCTGTAATGTGCAATTTTGCTCGACTCGACTTTTATAATTAACCGCAAGGACCCACTTGTACTGTTCTTTTGCTTAAATTGCATTAAATGCATCAAATATCAGCAGCTTCAAAGCATCCAAGTACTTTAACTTATTTTTGAACGAAGACTTCTCTACATCAAGCATTCATGTATGATTCGCATAGAACTAATATGGCGTTCAAAGAAAAATGTATGATTATATATGTTCATCTCAAGGAATACTATTTTTAATTGCGTTGACACCTTCAAAACGAATAAACTGTTAATGGAGTTTTACAAAAAAATAATCTTTACATACCTGAATAACTTTCAAGTCATCAGTCCGCTATCAATAGAAGATACGACGAGGCTCAAACAAAGTTTCGCTAATTTTCAAAATATTTGCAAACAAAGAAGTTAGATTTTCGATCTCTCTGGAAATAAGGACCACCCATTCACACCAAAATACGGACCTTATTTTAAGAAACAACTTTGTACACGATAATTTTGCTCCAAAACTTCAAACTGTCTCTGTATCTGTATCTCCAAAATTTCAAACTGTATACTATGAAAATGTTTATTTCTAGCTGAATTCACATTCTGGACCACTGTGCACTGTCGTGATCACGAAAATTCAAATGTTATGAGCAGTTTGACTAAAATATGTCTTTAATTCTACAGCAGTATTTGTAATATTACATTAATTTTACATTGTGATTTACTTATATGTATAGTCTTACTGAAGCTTACCTAATAATTTCATCATAATGGCAATATCAGTATGCATTTGGGTTGTCCTTAAATCACGCCTACCTGTAAATAAACAAAACATAATTGGTTAGTAAGCAACAGAATATCGAAATTATTGACGAAAGCTTCTGAAATATAGTGGTTCTTCTACTTTTCGGTGGTTGATGCCATCCACGCCACAAGCCATCCGACATATCATAGATCTTACAGATATGGATTTCTGTGTATGCGAATAGGTTTCATAATCGATAAAATGGTTGAAAAGTTTATAGTGTAAACAGAGAATGAATGACATTGTGTATAGTGAAACCTTAATTTACAGGAAAATATAATCCCTCGGCGCTCTATCATGAAACAGGTTAAATGACTCAATTAGAATCCCCTTGACAAGAGCCGCTCCGTCTCAGCATCGATTTCCATGCTTCTCTTTCCGTCGTTTTAGTTTTAGTTTTTTGTTTAGGTTTAGTTTGTTTATCTGTGATTGATTGTAGATAATTACGTTAGTGGTTGAGCGTGATAAGCTCCCACAAGCGAGCCATGGATGATTTATCGCAAGATGAATCATCTATGGCACGAAATGATGAGGTAGCTCATAGAGTTACCAGATCACGTGCTTATCCAGATAGTTCAACTGGTCCATGGGTTGTTTATTTTCAGCCCAAATCGAAACCTCTAAATGTTTGTCAGATTTCTGATGATCTGACGAAGCGATTCTCGGCCGTGACCGAGATAATTAAAGTCAGACCCAATAAACTTCGGGTCGTTGTGTCCAATCTCAAGCAAGCTAATGAGATTGCTGTCTCCCAGCTCTTTACTCTAGAATATAGAGTGTATATCCCAGCTCGGGGTATTGAAATTGAAGGTGTGGTCTCCGAAACGAGTCTGACCCCTGAGATCCTGCTGAAGCGGGGGGTTGGTAGATTTAAGAATCCTCTGCTTCCCCCAGTTAAGATACTGGATGTGCGCCAACTAGGCTCAGTATCGACCAACAAGGGCGAAAAAAAGTTTACACCGTCAGACTCGTTTCGCGTAACCTTCTCTGGCTCAGCCCTCCCTCAATACGTCGAGTTGGGAAAACTTCGGCTACCTGTGCGATTGTTTGTACCTCGGGTCATGATCTGCCAGAAATGCCAGCAGATGGGACATACGACCTCCCATTGCGGCAATAAAGCGCGCTGCTCCAACTGCGGGGAGAAGCATGAGGATGGCACGTGCGCAGACAGCACACCTAAATGCGCTTTTTAAAGGAACTCCTCCTCATGCTCTCTCATCGTGCCCGGCGTACAAACAACGCGGGGAAAAATTAGAACGCTCGCTGAAACAGCGTTCCAGGCAATCATTTGCTGAAATGGTTAAAAAAGCCTCACCATCACCCGATGCCAATACAAATCCCTTTGCTCCTCTGTCAGATGACGAGTCTGACTTTGATTCGGCTGAAGAGGGAACATCGTTCACCTTTCCGGAAGGTGCTTCAAGGAAGCGAAGACGCGTCCGCCCACGGAAAGTTGCTGAAAAGAAGCCCGAGACCAGCTTGCCCAATTCAAGGAAAGGTGGAAAAAAGGAAAATCCTAATCCACCTGGTTTTCGTAGTACTAACTACACCCAGGACTTTCCATCTCTCCCGGGGACATCCAAAACCCCTGAAGTCCCAATTTTAAGAACAAAAGCCCCCTCCTCTAGTGGGCTGTTCTCATTTGATGACATTGCCGAAGGTATCTTTAAGTACCTCGAAATTTCTGACCCTCTCAAAAGCATTGTTATGGCAATGCTTCCCACTGTGAAAACTTTTTTGCAGAAATTAACATTAAAGTGGCCCATTCTTGCAGCTATCATTTCCTTCGATGGATAATTTTCCAAATGAGGTCGGGGATTTGATCACTGTTCTACAGTGGAATTGTCGAAGTTTGATTCCTAAATTGGAATCTTTTAAATTTTTAGCTCTCACTACCGGTTGTGATGCATTCGCTCTTTGTGAAACATGGCTCTCTTCCGAAATCTATCTTCCGATTCATGATTTCAATATTATTCGTCTTGATCGTGAGGATTCACGTGGAGGAGGAGTACTTTTGGGGATCAAAAAGTGCTACTCCTTCTATAGAGTGAATTTTCCTCCAATTCCAGGTATTGAAGTTGTCGCATGTCAGGCTGTTATTAAAAATAAAAGCCTTTGCATTGCTTCCGTTTATATTCCTCCAAGAGCCTCCATTAACCGAAAACAACTCTCAGATGTTTGTTCGGTTCTTCCTGCTCCGCGGTTGGTCATGGGAGATTTTAACTCTCACGGTACAGGCTGGGGAGAACTGTACGATGACAACCGGTCTTCCCTGATATATGACCTCTGTGACAACTTCAATATGACAGTTCTTAACAATGGAGAAGTAACACGTTTGGCTGGTACATCCTCAGTTGGCAGTAGATTAGACCTCACACTTTGTTCGAATTCATTATCGTTGGATTTCACATGGAATGTGATTCAAGATCCCCACGGTAGTGATCATTTGCCCATAAAAATTTCGGTTGCCACCGGGTTCAATCCGTCGAAATCTGTTAACGTCACGTATGATCTTACCCGTCACATCGATTGGACAAAGTTTAGGACAGCAGTAGATGAAGCCGTAACGACGGTAGAAAAGCTTTCACCGCTGGAGGAGTATAACTTCCTCTCCAACCTGATCTTAGACAGCGCGCTTCAAGCTCAAACTCGACCAGTTCCAGGAACGACATCTCGCAGGAAACCTCCTTCTCCATGGTGGGATCAGCAATGCACCGAGGTTTACCGAAAAAAGTCCGACGCGTTTAAAGTTTTCCGTAGACGTGGAACACCTGAGCACTTCGAAGTATACACGGCTCTCGAACGCGAACTTAAGAGCCTCATCAAGGCCAAGAAACGCGGTTACTGGCGAACATTCGTGAACGGGCTATCGCGCGAAACGTCGATGAGTACTCTTTGGAACACGGCGCGAAAGTTGCGTAACCGAACTACGAACAACGAGAGCGAAGAGTACTCGGACCAATGGATCCTCAAATTCGCGCGAAAAGTTTGTCCAGATTCTGTGCCGGCACGGATGATTCCTCGCGAAAACACGTATTCGATAGATGAGATTAGCCAACCCTTTTCAATGGTTGAGTTCTCTCTCGCACTCCTTTCATGTGGCAATACGGCTCCAGGCGCTGATAGGATCAAGTTCAACTTGCTCAAGAACCTCTCAGACGTTGCGAAGAGGCGCATGTTGAACTTGTTTAATCAGTTTCTAGAACTCAACATTGTACCGGATGATTGGAGACGGGTGAGAGTTATTGCCATTCAAAAACCTGGTAAGCCCGCGTCCGACCACAACTCCTATCGACCCATCGCGATGTTATCCTGTATTCGAAAGTTGTTGGAGAAAATGATCCTTTTCCGTCTGGACAAATGGGTTGAGACGAACAACCTGCTTTCAGATACTCAATATGGTTTCCGTAGGGGTAAGGGAACGAACGACTGTCTCGCGTTGCTTTCCACAGATATTCAGTTAGCTTTTGCTAAAAAAGAGCAAATGGCTTCTGTATTCTTGGACATAAAGGGGCTTTTGATTCAGTATCTGTTGAAGTTCTCTCAGATAAACTCCACGCTTGTGGCTTTTCACCATTAATGAATAATTTTTTGTACAATTTGCTGTCAGAGAAACATATGAGCTTTTCTCATGGAACCTCTACAGCTTCACGATTTAGCTACATGGGTCTCCCCAGGGATCATGTTTAAGCCCCCTTTGTATAATTTTTATGTCAAAGACATTGACGGTTGTCTAGGTGACAACTGTACGTTGAGACAACTTGCAGATGACGGCGTAGTGTCTGTCACGGGACCCAATGGGGTCGATCTGCAAGGACCCTTACAGGATACCTTGGACAATTTGTCTACTTGGGCTCTAGAGCTAGGTATCGAATTCTCTACGGAAAAAACTGAGTTGGTAGTTTTTTCTAGGAAGCATAACCCAGCACAACCGAAGCTTCAAATTTGGGGTAAGCCGATAGCTCATTCTATGTCATTTAAATATCTTGGGGTCTGGTTCGATTCAAAGTGCACCTGGAGATCCCATATTGAGTATGTGAAGCGAAAGTGCCAGCCAAGGATCAATTTTCTCTGCACAATTACCGGAACCTGGTGGGGAGCTCATCCACAAGATCTCCTAACGTTGTACCGGACAACGATTTTGTCGATTATGGAATACGGTAGTTTTTGTTTTCAGTCAGCGGCTCGGTCGCACTTCATTAAACTGGAACGTATTCAGTATCGGTGTCTTCGTATCGCTTTAGGTTGCATGCACTCGACTCACACCATGAGTCTTGAAGTGCTGGCTGGCATGTTGCCACTCTCGGATCGGTTTTCAGAATTATCTCTCCGGCTCCTCACCAGGTGTGAAGTTATGAACCCCCAGGTGATCGAAAATTTTGAGAAGCTCCTTGAGTTGAACCCTCAAACCCGCTTTATGACCTTGTACCATTTGTACATAACACAGGATGTCAGCCCTTCGCCGAACATTTCCAATCGTGTTTGCTTCTCCGATTTCGACAATTCGGTTCATTTTGATTTATCCATGAAGCAGGAGCTTCGTGGAATCCCAGAGCATCATCGTCCTATGATTGCTCCTGTGATATTTGCTGCAAAGTTTGGCCAAGTTGATTCCACTTAATCGTTCTTCACTGACGGATCTTTGATAGAGGAGTCAGCAGGCTTTGGTATATTTAATGAAATTTATAGCGCCAACCGTAAACTTCAAGCTCCTTGTTCCGTGTATGTCGCTGAATTAGCGGCAATACATTTTACGCTAGAAATTGTTGCCTCATTACCACCGGATCAGTACTTCATTTTCACGGATAGTCTCAGTTCTATAGAGGCTATTCGCTCATTGAGGCCGGTAAAGCACTCCTCGTATTTTCTCATGAAAATACAGGAGCTTCTAAGTGCTTTATCTTCGCGTTATTTTATCATCACCTTTGTATGGGTCCCATCTCATTGTTCAATTCCGGGCAATGAGAAAGCGGACTCGCTTGCAAAGGTGGGCGCTATGGAAGGCGATATTTGTGATCGACAAATCGCCTTCAACGAATTTTTTCCTATTTTTCGTCAACAGTCACTCGTCAGCTGGCAGTATAAATGGAGTAAAGGAGATTTGGGGCGATGGCAACATTCTATCATCCCAAAGGTGTCGAAGAAATCTTGGTTTAGCGGGATGGATGTGGGTCGAGACTTCATTCGTGTCATGTCTCGCCTCATGTCCAATCATTATTCTTTGAACGCTCATTTATACCGGTTGGGCTGAGTGACAGCAATCTCTGTGAGTGTGGACAAGGCTATCAGGACGCAGATCACGTTATTTGGTCTTGTTCTGAGCATCGTGAGGTCAGATCGGGGCTTTATGATTCCCTTCGGGTTCGAGGTAGACAACCCAATGTGCCAATTCGAGATATTTTGGCTGTACGTGATTTGGAGTACATGAAACTCATTTATGTGTTTTTGACTAACATTAGCATTAGATTGTAGTTAGTTTAACATGTATGTTTAGTATAAGTTTTTTTTTTCTGTGTTCGTGTGTTTTTTTTCTCTTTCAAAAATGTTCGAATAAAAAGAAAACCAAAAGTTGTGTAGTTATAAGTGTTTAGATAATTTAGAATTTAAATTTAATATGTTATGTAAACCATACTTTAAATTCCCACCCTCTTCTCATCCGTAATTTGTAATTCCTATTAACCTCGAGACGGCCGCGAGTAATCGGCTCCTCCCTCCTAACTTTAGTTTTAAGATAAATGATGTATAAAAGTATGAAAATTTGGCTCTGTAAAGTTAATTCGATTGAGCCTGTACAAATAAATGATTATTAAAAAAAAAAAAAAAAAATGTCATCCACCGTAGGTTTCCATTTCCGGAAATGGAAATGCATCAGCGATAGCCCGTGCTCGCTCTTGGTAAATTTCATCAGCCTGTTGAGGATGATCCTTTCCAGCAGTTTCCGGAGTGTATCCAACAGGCGTATTGGCCTATATTCTGAATCTCCCGAAGGCTTTTCTAGTTTTGACAGCAACACTAGCTTCTGTATTTTCCAGCTGTCCGGGAAATGGCCTTCCTCTTGGCATTTCTGCAGCACATCCTTGAACATGTCCTGAAATGCCTGAATCACCACTTTCAGAGCCACGTTAGGGATTCCATCCGGTACGGGTGCCTGCTTCACCGTAAGCCATTAACTGAGAGTTCGAGCCTTGCACGCCCTCAATGTTACTGCTTTCTTCCTCGCTGTACGGTGTACGGCTACGTCGTTGGATCGTGGATCGTTTTTCTTAACATAACTCTGCAGCCATTGTTGGGCTTTTAATCTTCGCCATGACAATACGGTACTTGTCACCCTAGAAGTTAACATCAGCGGCTCGGCACAGCTCTTTGTAACAGTTCGTCTTTCACAGTCTCATCTCTCGTTTCAATTCGGTCCCGGAACACCACCATATGCACCTCTCAGTCTGCTGTGGTATTAGCTCTCTAGATACGTCTTCTAGCTCTGAGATAACTAGCGCGAAGAATGCTGAGTTGCTCATTGCTCCTCTAGTTTCCTCACCTTGGTTGTATCGCATGCCTTTACTAACGTATTCGTCAGCATGTTCGCATTTCGATTCAAGCGTTCATTGTGGAACGGAAGTCCCTCAACAAAGCGTTCCTTGTCAAAGTCCTTTGCCTTTCAATTCCGCTCGCAACACTCTTACTATTACTCCAGTTACTATTTGTCATCAGCGATGGACTACAGAAGGTAAAATTGATGACAGATTGACGACCGTCCCTGAAAAAAGTGTTGGCTGTATCTACGTTTGGCTGCACCGTCTAGCGTTGGTACATTTGCTGCCCCACTCTACAGCCCCAACAATGATGTCTGCTCTAAAGACGACTTCGATGATGAGCTTCTCGGCAAGTGCATCAAGCATCTGGTGGGTAGTTAGTTCCATGGTCCAACTTTGGGGTGCATATCAGCTGCATACAAAGATCCCGTTGATTTTTGCGATCAAGAACCCTTCGTATGAACTGGACACTACTTCCTGGATGGGAAATCTGCCCATCACTTGCATCGCAGCCACCGCTGCTCATCTGTATCCGTTATCGGGGGGACACGAAACGGTTCTGCAATGATTGCGACGTCACATTTTGTTTCTGTTGTTGACTGCCACAACAGTTGGTGTGCTATGTCGCAATGATTGAGGTTTATTTGGGTTACCTCTGTTACTGCTGACCTCATGTCGGCTTTTTATATGCTTATGAACATTCTCATGTTTATAGAGCATTTTCAATCCCTAAAAGATCTGAGATTGCAGCACCTTTCTATGTTCGTAGTGTGAAATAATGCTATCAGCGCTTTAGAATAGTATAGTACCTGTTTGTTTAACCTGAACGTTTTAACAATTGTACACTTGATTGGGGTAAGCATCGAATAAATGAAAAACTGAGACTATTTCTTAGGTAACACTGCGACAAACTGACGAGAATTTGGAAGATGAGATTAAGAGAAATTAAAATCAAACTAACTGTTGATTTCAACACGGCTAGTGAACCAACGAGCCCCAACGTTCCTACAGCTAATGCTTACGATTATGATAAGGATTATTCCACCAGGTTCTAATGAGAGTGGAAGATCAGTATTGCCTGCGATTTTACTGGAAGGAAGATGCAGAAGACGGTGTGCCGGATGTATATGTTATGACAGTGATGGCATTCGGCGCTTGCTACTCACCCACAACAGCCCAGTACGTCAAAAACATCAATGCGAAACTATTCGAAAATAATTATCCGGAAGACGTCAACGCCATCTTAAGGAAGCACTACGTCGACGATATGCTTGCTAGTGTCAAAACGGAGGCAGAAGCTGTTAAATTGGCGAACGACGTGAAACGAATTCACGTTGCCGGAGGTTGTCAAATTCTTTCGCCATCCTGGCATCCCTCTAAGTAGCTACGACCAACGAGAAGAACCTCGAAGACGTTACCGAAAAAGTACTCGGTCTTTGGTCGAACAAGACTACGAACTGCTCCACCTTTAAGGTTTCTGCCCTGGAACGCCTGATGACCGGATTCACTACGTCTAGCACTAGCTGGAGTTTCAAAACACCAGCCTTCCCGCACATGGGTGGGGCATGAGACCGTCTTATCCGCACAGTTAAGCAGAAACTTGCTAAGCTGATGCCAAACAGTACGCTCTCCTACGAGGTTCTTGAGAACTTGCTCATTGAAGTGGAAAATGTGGTGAATTCACGGCCACTTACCAGTATTCCTTTGGACGACCAGGGATCCCCAGTGCTCACTCCAAACAACTTTCTACTAGGTTTGTCTAACGGTTTGAAGCCATGGGTACCATTTGATGACAGCTCTGCAGCACTTTGGAGCTGCTGGCAACTCTCTCAGACTTGGGCCAATTAGTTCTGCAGAGCCAAGTGGTATAGCCCAGCGATGGACCTGAACGCAAGTCCAGAGCTGCATTTTTTGAAACAAAGTAATAGTCATATAGTCACTATGGACAGAGCTCCAATTTCCGACCACTACCTTGTGATGGTCAAACTGCGCCCAAAACTTTCCGTCATCAACAATGTATGGCACCGACAATCGCCACGATACAACCTAGAGCGACTGAAGCAACCGGATGTCACGTCAGCATACGCGCAGAATCTCGAGGCAGCGATGCCAGACGAGGGCGAGCTCGATGTGGCCCCTCTAGAGGACTGCTGGAGTACAGTAAAAGCAGCCATAACGAAGCAGCTGAGAGTTCCATCGGGCACGTGGAACGGATTCGACAGAACAAATGGTTCGATAAGGAGTCCAGAGCAATTCTGGAGGAAAAGAATGCAGCGCGGGTGGTAGTGCTGCAGCAAAGAACCTGGCAGAACGTGGATCGTTATAAGCAGAAGTGGAAACAGCCAACCCACGTCTTTTGGGAGAAAAAACTCCGCCTGGAAGAAGCGAAGTGCGATGAAATTGAACTGCTGTGCCGTTCCCAAGAAACACAGAAGTTCTACCAGAAATCTACAGGGATAAAGATGGGAGCCTCCTGACGGACGGACGTGAGGGGATCGAAAGGTGGAAGCAGCACTTCGATGAACACCTAAATAGCGTGGAGAATGTAGGCATGGTGGACCAAGGCAACGAAGAAAACGACTACGTCAGTGCAGCAGAGGAAGGAAATGATCCAACTCCTACTCTTAGGGAAGCTAACGATGTCATCCACCAGCTCAAAACCAATAAAGCAGCTAGTAAATATGGATCGTAGCTGATCGCATCAAGATGGGCCCAGAAAAGTTGGCCACCTGCTTGCAATGGATGATAGCCAGGATCTGGGAAACCGAACAGCTACCAGAGGAGTGGAAGAAAGGGGTAATCTACCCCATACATAAAAAAGGCGAATATTTGAAATGTGAGAACTTCAGAGCGATCACAATTCTCAATGTCGCCTATAAAGTGCTATCCCAGATCATATTCCGTCGTCTGTCACCTAAAACGAATGAGTTCATGGGAAGTTATCAAGCCGGCTTCATTGACGGCTGATCGACAACGGACAAGATCTTCACCGTAAGGCGAATCCTCCAGAAATGCCGTGAATACCAGGTCCAAACGCATCACCTGTTCATTGACTTCAAGGCGGCATACGACAGTATCGACCGCACAGAGCTATGGAAAATTATGGACGAAAACGACTTTCCTAGAAAGCTGACCAGACTCATCAAAGCAACGATGGACGGTGTGCAAAACTGCGTAAGGGTTTCGGGTGAACTATCCAGTTCATTCGAATCTCGTCGGGGACTGCAACAATGTGACGGACTCTCATGCCTACTATTCAAAATCGCTCTGAAAGGTGTAATGCGACGAGCCGGGGTCAACAGCCGGGATACGATTTTCACGAAATCTGGTCAATTTGTGTGCTTTGCGGACGACATCATCGCAAAAACATTTGGAACGGTGGCAGAGCTGTACACCCGCCTGAAACGCGAAGCAGCAAAGGTCGGACTGGTGGTGAATGCATCGAAAACAAAGTACGTGCTGGTATGCGGAACCGAACACGACCGGATCCGCCTAGGAAGTAATGCCACGATAGACGGGGATACCTTCGAGGTGGTGGAGGAATTTGTCTACCTCGGATCCTTACTGACGGCTGACAACAGTACGAGTCGTGACATTCGAACGCACATCATCAGTGGAAGTCGTGCCTACTACGGGCTCCAGAAGAAACTGCGGTCTAAAAAGATTCACCCCGCACCAAATGCACCATGTACAAAATGCTAATAAGACCGGTGGTCCTCTACGGACACGAGACATGGGCCATGCCCGAGGAGGACCTGCAAGCACTCGGAGTTTTCGAGCGACGCGTGCTAAGGACGATCTTTGGCGGTATGCAGGAGAACGGTGTGTGGCGGCAACGAATAAACCACAAGCTCGCTGTACTCTACGGCGATCCCAGCATCCAGAAGGTGGCCAAAGCTGGAAGCATACGGTGGGCAGGGCATGTTGCAAGAATACCGGACAACAACCCTGCAAAGCTGGTTTTCGCTACTGATCTAGTGGGCACAAGAAGGCGTGGAGCGCAGAGAGCACGATGGGCGGACCTGGTGGAGCGTGATCTGGCAAGCATTGGGCGTACCGCGGTTGGAGAGCGGCAGCCGCAAACCGAGTATTGTGGCGTACTATTGTTGATTATGTCTTATCCTAAATGTGATGTTGAACAAATAAATGTATGTATGTATATGTATGTATATATCTACGCAACAACCGCGAAAGGAAACGCAATGCTTGGTTTCTTAAAGCGTAACGCCGCCCACTTCGATGATGGGCATGCACTTGTTATTCAAGATTACCCATCGATATGTGTAGTAAAAATAAAAAAATAAAAACATATTCATTACTGACATTCATAAAAAAGCTTGAGGATCACAAACAACAATTAAATACTGATTAAATCGTTTTTCATTAATTAATTGTTTAAGTGCTATCGAAAGTAGCTGGGAGTATTACTTCATCACCATCATCATCATCGTCATCGAACTTGCGATGCCACACAAATTTGACATAAAATTTTGCCTGAAGATTCACTACCAAGCGGAAATTAAAGTCACAGCTTACTAACTTAAGTTTCCTAAGAAATAGTGACACTTTTCTGGCCCTTGCTCAGAAGAAAGCCTGCCATGGCAACTGATAAGAGAAAAACGATTAATCGTACAAGAAAATTCTTTTCCACCTTACTGGAAACTTGCTAACTTCCAACTGTTGCAAAATTGCGTGAATCCCGGAATTTCTCAGCACATTGTCGGATAAGTGTGCAATGAGCCTTTGGCAAGTGGATTAGAATGAATGGTGAGGCACTCGTATTGTCCGCTTGGTGAAAGATGCGACAGCGTTGATGCTCTAAGTAAAAACGAAATGGGCCACGTTTCAAATCGCTCCCAGCCCGGGGGGAAGGAAGATGACAATTTTCGACCATCGGACTGTGTTGCGAAGTCAGATTTGTTTTGCCATTTCATTTGTCAGCTCTCCACCGGACTGTGGCGCACAAGTCAGAGATTGTCGGAAGCGGAAATTATCAGAAGCAAGTTGAGATGCTACCCGGATGCTTCTCGCTCATGTGCTTTGTCCGTTCGCAGCGACTAGGAATTTTGATACACCCGCAGAGTGTCACATTTCGGAAGCTTTCCGTGTGTAGCAGAGTAATCTGAAGTGCGCTGTGACTGACAGCAGAATAGATTATTTTCGAAAAATGCAGTTCTGGATCTCTTTGTCCACCTCCAGCAAATCCAATCCAAAGGATTACCGTCTTGAAGAGTGAACAATGGAGTTCAAAACGTTTGGGGAACATGGTACATTTCATTCCTTGCTTTATTTTGACTGTTTTCGATGAATGTTCCAAACAGTTATCAATAAAATCCATTACGGACATTTCAGCAGGAAAACAGCATTCTGAGAATGCGTTTATAGTTGCAATTTGAATTCAACACTTTCAAATTTGATGCTTGAAGAAATCTATTTGTTCAAAAAAAATTATTAGGTTCTAATTAATTACTACAATTTAATGTGGCATAAAATGACTGCTTCTTGATTCAAAAACACAAGTGTTAAAATAAATGCTAAATTGCCATTTTAGTAGTTTAAAAAACATCTGTAAATCACACGCGTGACTAAATTCTTGGCAATTTCCGTTTTGTATCGAAACAATGTGGGATCGGGAATACCTATTATGCATCACTATATGAATCATCAGGCTGCAAAAAATGAGCGTTGTAAGTTCTCGTTCACCCCTTGTTTGAAAAAGGGTTCCAGGGGGCTGAAGCCGATTTTTTCCCTATACCACAACCACGGTCAAAATTCGCATTTCGATGCATAAACATGAAATCGTGAGCTGCCACCACCGGCTGTCGCCAACCGCAGTTAGTCAGATCAAAAATCTCCCATTCCCAGGCCCAATCTCGAGCAATATACTATCGGACGTGTGATGACAGGCGGAAACAGTTTTTATAGAGGACCCCAGCCTATTGTAAGCTCTCACATCTTCAGTGATTCATTCCGTCTCTTTCTCAATCACGGCGATTTGACGACGCCGGTGCGCTACGCAGCATCTCGGATCAACGTCTTAGGTTGTGGGCTTTCAAAGAGACGACGATGAGAAAATGCGATCCATTCACGGAATTGTTGAGTTGGACGAGCCAAATTTCCATAGTAAATGTTTTAGCGTTATGAGATCTATCTGGAAATACCAACCTGTCCAACATGGCTGTTCCACTTTTGCGCGGCATCATTAGGGGTATGATTTTCAAGCTCGTAAATTATTGTTTTGTTTCGTCGGGTTTGATTGTGGATGACAGATTTGTGTTGGTTTTTATGATGCTTTCATTTAGTGTGCCTCTTCCCGTCCATTTCATTTGATCATTTAGTAGAGGGAGCTTACAGGTGAAGTGGGTTCAAGTCACAATATAACGACCTGAGCTGTGATAATTTCACGAGCAAAGAGAAATAACCTTATTCGAAAAAAAAGTGGGAGCCTCCGGAATGCGTTTCATTGTCAAAGAAGACCGCTTAAATAGAGCAATTTTTGAAAATAATAAATTAATTAAAATAATAAATCTTACGCTGTCAAGAGAGATAAGCGGTTCCATTAATTTCCCTTAAAAAACTGAAGACTTTCGTTCTTCTCATGCAAGGGAAACTTCAGCGCATTGTGGAGTACTTCTCAGTTTCATGGCTGTGAGTTGCCGTGGGCCGTGGAGATTATCACCGTTCAGAGTTTGACCAGCGCAGTGAAAAAGAAGAAGAAGAAAAATGCTCTGCTAACTGCAGAAGCTTGTGATGCGATGCAGAGACCAGGGACAGCGAGTGACCTCTTCAGACAATCATTTTTACATCAATCATTTATTTACTTTCCTTCGCACCGTTTGAGGATCTATGTCGTCTGGACAATGTCAGCCTAGGGAACTGGTGATAGGTTGACTTGAAGCGCATATTCAGCGCACAGACCTGATGAGCATTTCAATGACTTGGGAGTTTCAGCCGTCAAAGGGCCGGGGTATTTCTCGTCATCTATAATCATTAGCATCATTAATTTTCGACATGACATTAAAATTTCTCCTTCTTGCTCGTAATGAAAGTCTAATGGTTTTTGATAGGTACCTACGAATAATTAAGAAGTAGCGGACAATCGAAAACAAGAAACGATTATGATGATGATGAGTAAATTTTAATAGGAGTGGAACAGATGGGAGAAATGATCTCATTGTCAAGCTTTCTTAACGGAAATTAGTCTCTTAAACAATGTAAACACAGGCAGAAGAAAATAATAATAATTCATAAGAAACATCATCAAAGAATAGCTTTGATCAACAGAAAGTGCACCATAGAAGGAATCGAAACAAAAATGCCTAGTTGTAAAAGCAGTAGTTTATGAAAACCCCGAAATCATAATATGGTGCTGCCAATTAAGCTTTAACTGATGGCTGCATATTAGGGTGACCCAAAATTCCATTTCATCTGTAAAGGTTGGCGCTCCCACTTCTAAAGCGAGATACTTGTTATTGTTACACACAAACATTTGTACGATGGAAACTCACGACAATGTTGTTTAGAGGTCACCTCGGTGAGGTTTTTAAAAAAGACCATTTTTCTTGGCTACACACTTAGTTTTTTTTACAGAAATCAGTAAAATTTTACCAAATTTTCAGTTGAACGTTCGGTAATCCGATTTAACGGGTTTCTGTGAAATTTTACAATTACCTGTTAAAAATTCACCGTATTTCGGTAAAATTTTTCCAGAATCCGTTAAATTTGATTACCGAACGTTCAGTGTGTGATCTCAGAAAGAAAATTGAATTCTCTAAGGTTTAGTGGTATCTTATCCTCATATTATTTTCTTACAGATTGCTTTGGGTCAAAACTATGATAGGGAAAAATCCACGACACATTTTATGTTTAGTTTTTTAGTTTTTCGAAATCTAAGACGATGACTTTAGGTACATTTTGGCATTTAATCTTCAAAAGCGGGTATCAAACATAATGCTGTTGTCAATTTGTACCATAAAAATATTGTTTTTGAAATGAGAATGTGCGAGATCAAAATGCATTTAAGCAGCTTCAAAGGAAGATTTATGCTGATGGGAGGAAACATGCTGAACAATCGGAAATCGATGTTGGAGATTCGGTGATGCTAAGGAACTATGAGACTGGCAAACTGGAACCGGAATTTCGCTTGGAGAAATTTACCGTCATAAAGAAAAACGGAAACGACACCTTCGTAGTCAATGAAGAAGAAGTGATGTTCGTCGCTCCATAACTCATTTTAGGAAATAGCCATCAACAACCTGTGACGTTTGGTCTGTACCACGTGAAAGTGCGGACTCCATGGTTGATAAAGAAAAACCACATGCACCAAAGAACGCTTTGAACGAGGAACGATATGACGAAGGTTTGGGTAAAGCTCCTGGATACACCCCTGGCGCAAATGGCGTCCCTTTATTTTCCTCTGTTCGGGACATAATCCACTGCGACCAGTGATTTGATCTATTGTAGTATATCCCGTATCCTTTGTTAAGTGCATGTCGATTTACCTCCTCACTATTGAGAAATGATGAGGTATTCGGTGTTGTTACAGTTGTCATTGTTTGTTTTGTTGGCAATGAATCAAATGTTATTGAAAGTTTCCACTATTTAAGCCCTTTGAGGAGTGAGAGCACTCTTCAAAGGCGCGCCCCTTTATCAGTTAAAATCAGATTCATTGCAAAGAAAACAAACTATGACTCCGATACCATGCATTAGAACCCTAGTCATAACCAATTCAAACTATAGAACATCAAATAGATAATGAGAATTCACATAAATAATGACTTACCATGTTTTCTTATTCCAAGGTCATCCTCGCACAATCGGGGCACAAAACGAGTATTGTCACTTTTAATAAGACATAAAATGTAATAAGGACTAAGATATGTTCCTTTGACTACAAATAACAACTATTTTCCTTAGTTTAAATTAATTCAGACTAGCGTTCGGTGGTGGATCTGATACCCCGTAACGCACCACGAAGAGGTGATCTACCAGCGTTACGGGTCGAAGGATATCCATTACAAATTGCATCACGGAAAAAACGCTGTATAAAATAACCCAGTTAGCCGATCCTTTTCAAACTTTCAGGCAATAAAATATAATCCATCAGCAAGCTTTTTGCACTACCACAAAAGTTCAACTCAGTGGACGCTGTGGTTCTTCGCCCCAACAAAAAAAAGCTTTTTGCATATTTATTTCATTCAACTTCAATACCTTAACCGTACGTTCGCACCTTACGCTTAACTCTTCTCATTACGTTCTGTACAACATCTGGTTGCAGCTTCTTCTGTATAGAAACCCCCTTTTCTTATGTCTTTCTCAGATTTTACTTCCTTGGGATGCTTCCATCGTTCCTAACCATAAAAGCCCAGTATTTTTCGATGGGCTTTAGCTCCGGTGCGTCGGAGGTTACATGTCTTTGGGTACGAAAGTTACCCCATTGACTTCGTACCACTCCATAACAACATTTGAATAGTGGCACGAAGCCAGATCCGGCCAGCAGATCGTGTGCCTCAACAGAGGAAGCAGACGCTTCTGTAGACACTCATTGAGGTAGATGTCCCCGTTTACAGTCCCAGTAGTCATGAGGGGTGTACTCCGTTTGCGACAAAATCAGATCGCTTGCCAAATCATGTACTTCTTGTCAAACTTTGAATTTTTCTTAGAATATTAAATTTGTGCTGGACGGTGATGAACAGTAGCCCGGACTTTCCCACCGTATTTTGCCGTTTGTCACGATTTGGAGCCTTCTGCACTTTGTACGTATGCAGTCCTTTCCAGTCCGTGGCTCTCTGAGCGAAAGACTTGGACAGATTCAACTTTTTGGCCGCATCCCTGACCGAAACATTTGGATTCCGCTGAAACGCTTTCACGAGATGCTTGTGATCCTGATTTTTCTATTCATAAAATAACACTAGTCGGCAAAATCGGAACTTTTTTCGTTCCCGTCGGCATTTCTTGTTGGATTTTACAGATTTAACTACGCTGAATCCAAATATGGGCTCATGAATGCTGTAACACGTCCAGTTTTTGAGAAAAATGTGATTTGAACTCACAAAAACACGTACTTCCGTAGTAATATGATCTACCTAAGCAACAACCAGAATATTGGCTCTGCCCTTTGCAAGTTGGACTTGGATTTTATGGAATGGACCTCCCTGAATCCATTCGTGAACACAGATTTTTCGCAACACGTAAGATTGATGAAATAAACCGGGATTTCATTCACAAAATTACGAATTTTCATAAAAATCAAGATTTTCTATTTTGAAAACATGAATATCAGCTCCACCCTTTGAATGTTGGGCTTGGATTTTATGAAATGGACCTCCCTGAATTCATTCGTTAGTACGGATTTTTCGTAACACGTAAGGTTGATGTAAAAACCGGGTTTACATTCACATAATTACGAGTTTTCATGAAAATCAAGACCCGTCCATTAATTACGTCGCTCAAAAATACAGATTTTTAACCCCCTCCTTTCTTTATCACATTTTTTGTATGAATTTTTGAAAAATGTTGTATGCATGGTCATTTTTCAACCCCCCACCTCCCTCTCAAAGCATAACGTAATTTATGAACGATCTCTATAGCTGTGCCTCTTTGAGTATATTGAGTATATTGATGTTGCTTCTTACAGCAGATTGGGAACTAAAGACCTTCAAAGTTCATTCATTAATTCAAAAGTCAGCTGCACAGAGCCCTTCAGAAACGCCTCATTAAAAACTCTATTCAGCAGTGCCGTATTTTTAAGATAGGATAGGAGTGAGCAAGACAGTATTAAAACACGCAAACACTCAAAAAACAAAAGAATAGACAGAGACAAAAGAATCTGTGTCAGGCACTATTGCTCGAGAGAATTAGGAAAAGATATGTTAAAAAAGAAAGCAAGAATCCTCAAGCACGTAGCTTAATGCGGCATTTTATTGAGCTTTTTGACGTTTAATTTGCGCACACTATTTACTGTAAGATTTTAATCGAAGCAGTGCGAGTGAGAAGTCAACGAATTTGTGGGAAACCAAACCGTGCATTAATCCCCGCATGTTAGACAAAGAAAGACGATTAAATGTCGAAAAGTTCTATTGGCGTATTTGCGGCACAAAATTTGTGTCATTATTGCTTTGGCGTCAATTAATGCTCATGTTGACTCTCTTCAGCCTAGCACAATCATTTTTTATTCATTCAAAGCTAGCTATTTGAGTGTTACGGACGCGTTTTTTTTTTATTTTTGTAAAAATGTCGCGAGTTTGTCTGAACGATCCTCAAAAATTGTGTTGCATTTGTGGAGACGTGATATTGAAGGAACAGAGAAAGGGGTTTACACCTTTGTTAGAGACAGCATATCAGCTGTATTTTGACAAGGAGCTTCCAAATCGTGAGTTTCCATGGGTTCCAACATACTCCTGTTGCTCATGCTACCGAACATTGCTTGGTTGAATGAAAAGTACGCACAAAGGCTTACCTTTTGCCAAACCTATGGTGTGGACTAATCCAACCAATCACATGAGCGATTGTTACTTTTGTTTGACAAAAATTCATGGATTTTCCAAAGCTTTGAAGCATACCCATCAAGGCCAACATTGCACTCCAAAGCAATGCCAGTTCCAATATCTCCAAATATTGTTGGACGTGCTGATGAGTTGGATTCGGAACCAGGCGAATCTGAGAAAAGCTTTCAGGATGATCCAGATTTTTTACCTTCGGAGTCTGAGGAACCGCATGTTATAACCCAAGAGGAGCTGAACGATTTGATTCGAGATTTGGAGCTACCCAAGACCACAGCGCAGCTGCTAGCTTCAAGGCTAAAGCAGTGGAATGTCCTGGAAAAAGACGTAAAGGTATCATCTTATAGGAAGAGACATTCAGATAACATTAAATATTTTTCGATGGACGTTGATCTTGTCTTTTGCAACAACATCGAAGGTTTAATGGAAGAGCTACAGTTAGAGTATCACGCAACTGACTGGAGGCTCTTCATCGATGCTTCAAGCAAAAGCTTGAAGGCAGTGTTACTGCAAAATGGAAATAAGTATTCTTCAGTGCCAGTTGCATTTGCAGCTCACACGAAGGAAACTTATGAGAACATAAAAACACTTTTGGAAAAGATCAAATATTCGGAACACCAGTGGAATCTCTGTGCAGACCTTAAGGTAGTGGCATTGCTCACTGGGCTTCACAAAGCATTGTTGTTTCCTCTGCGAATGGGACAGTCGTGCGAGGGATAAACATTACCACCAGCAGCATTGGCCAGCACGTACCGAGATGGTACCTGGGAAGAAAAATGTGTCAAATCTGCCTCTTGTCGACAGGGACAAAATTTTACTACCTCCGCTACATATTAAGCTTGGGTTGATCAAAAATTTTGTCAAAAAGCTGGATATTCAAGGAGAATCATATTGTTTTTTGAGGAAAAAGTTTCCGAGATTGAGCGAAGCCAAGGTGAAAGAAGGAGTATTTGTTGGCCTTCAAATTAGGAAACTCCTTAAAGACGACAATTTTCAGCAAACTCTTAACGCGACAGACTTACGAGCATGGAATGCGTTCCAAAAGGTTTGTGGTCACTTTTTGGGAAAAGAAAAGTCTCCAGATTATGTACACATCGTTCAAGAGCTGGTTGATTCGTATGCTGCACTGGGATGTAATATGTCATATATATTTCACTTTTTGCATTCTCATCTGGACTTCAGAGAATATGGGAGCCGTCTCAGATGAACATGGAGAACGATTTCATCAAGATATCGCACAGACTGAAAAGAACTTTGCTGGCAAATCGAGCCCAGCGATGCTAGCGGACTACTGCTGGATGCTACAGAGGCAAACACCTTTGGAGAACTATAAAAGGAAAAAGAAAACAAAGTGAATTTAAGTTGAAAAATATATAGAAAATTTCAACTAAATGACTGACTGACTGAATGACTGATAGGAAATCTTGATTTTCATGAAAATTCGCAATTTTATGAATAAAAACTCATTTTTTTCAACATGAATGGATTCAGAGAGGTTCATTTCATAAAATCCAAACCCAACATTCAAAGGGCGGAGCTGAAATTCATGTTTTCAAAATAGGAAATCTTGATTTTTATGAAAATTCGAAATTTTGTGAATGAAAACGCGGTTTATTTCATTAATCTTACGTGTTACGAAAAATCTGTGTTCACGAATGGATTCAGGGAGGTCCATTCCATAAAATCAAAGTCCAACTTGCAAAGGGCAGAGCCAATATTCTGGTTGTTGATGAGGTAGATAATATTACTACGGAAATACGTGTTTTTGTGAATTTTAATCACATTTTTCTCAAAAACTTGACGTGTTACAGCATTTCCGAGCCCATATTTGAATTCAGCGTGGCAAAATCTATAAAATTCAACATATATACAAGGGAGTGAAACACTGCCGACTAGTGTAATTAAAGCATTATTGAATAATTGATGGTGAAAATAGCTAACACCTGCTTACAAACAATAACATTTTATTTGAATTTAAATTAAAAAAAAAATGAGTTTTAATTCATGTTGCACAAAAATTACTATAACTCATTAAGTTTTTTAACTGTAAGCCGAATTCAACTAGTTATACACTTGCGAAGATTAGTTTGATAAGACATTTGGTAGTATATATTACGAAAAGTTACACAACTCTTTTTATAAAGTCAGAAACATTCGAGGGATATGGATTTAATGTCGGTCTATAAGCACCAATTTGGGTCTATTCGTGGATGCAACTTCGTCCCATTAGAAGGATTTATTACTAAATGCAGTCTTTTTATGATTTTTTCTAATCTTATGGAATAAGGCATTGCTCGCTGTATTCTATCTACTGAATACAGCATTTCACAAAACAAACTTAAGTAAAACTGCCTCGAAATACTTAAGTGATGTTAATATATGATTCATCAGCCACTCAATAATGAAAACATTATAATTCACTAAACTATGATATTGTTCCTTCGGTTTGTGTTCAGATGACTTGAAATTTGACCAATAACAACCTTTTTAATACGTTATTGATAAAACAGGCCATAGTTGGGAACATACAAAAAAAGATGACCCGAACATTGGGTCTACTATTTGTTAGTAAAATCATTGTTATTTTAGCTATGTGAACAGTTAGTTTGTAACGTGTAACTGTTTTCTGCACATCCAGACTGCATTACTAGCCTTCGATTCAATTAAGCGCAATTTAGATCACTTGAAGATCGTGTAGATCATCTGTTCAGCTTAACCAGTGAAATCATGATGCCACAAAAGTTCAAAAAATCGAATTACCCTATATGCCTTACAACAAATTAATTTATGTTGTAATCGCTACACTGAATATACATTTTCGTAAATATGCTTTCACTCGTTTCGTATATATGGATTTTATACATAGAGCAAATGTCTCGTTTCATACAATAAGAAACATTGATATTGCGTTTTATCTGGTGAAATGCTATCATTACACCTTTTTGTATTGTGCACGAAATTAATTTCATGAAGACCAGCCAATCGCTGTTTCTCTTTTATCGTACTCATGCATGATGGTGCTGTTCTTAGGATGCCCGGCAATATTTGTTTTACTCCCAAAATAAAAATGAAAGCGCTGTCAAGAGTTATAACTTCATACCCATTTACCAAGTATCTTCTCAAGAGTCACCATGGCCTAGTGAGATCAACCATGGATTCAGTAACAGCTCTTTCCAAAAATACAGGATCCAATCCCATGTCACAAACATTAAAGAAGGCCAGTCAAGGTGGTGCATTCGATCATGCCTTGACCTACCCTGCATGGGGATGCTTGGCAAAAGTCTGTGTTTCCTGTTTCGGAATACTACCCCACAATGCCCTCCGCTCAATTTCAAACTACTTCTATTCAATTTTCACAGCCTGCCGTGAGCTAACGGAACTATCAATACTTTCTCTTCACAACTTTGTTCTAGCAAAAAAATGCTGTCTACTCCTAGAGCCTCATGGTGATGAGAAATTATTTCCTTCTCAAAAACAACATCATCATTAAAGAAACGCTGGAAATCTCCACGTGGTTGCATATTTTCACAATTTCATTTCGAGTCGATAAAGCAGATCTATCAGTTATTCATGCAACCACAAGAAAGAAGTTTTTTTTTTAATTTGTGACAAAAGCTTTGTAGCTTCTGTTTTCTTACAATGCACGAATGTTCTTTCTGTGTGAACAAATGCTTCGTGCATTTGACAGTTGCGCGTATGCCATTAATTACAATGGTAGGGTATGTGTCCCTTGACCCAGCCTAATATGCAACAATCGATTACATTTTTCATTTTAACTCATAAGGTATTTGAGCTGGAAACAAAATTTAACTAGTTATACACTTGCTAATATATGTTTAATAAGCCATTTGGTTATATGTACCACGAAAAGTTACACAACTCATTTTATGAAGTCAGAATCTTTGGAGGGATATGGATGTAATTGTAGGGAATATCATGGGTTAGTTAAATTAATAAAACTATAAATCAAATCGCCAAAAATAATTTGTTTCAGTGAAGCACTGAAGCAGTCCAACAAATGTTGGGATGATTATAGTCTCCAAACTGAAGCGCCATATCACATGGTTTCAAACTTGCCAAAACAGAACTTATAGATTCACTATGAAGCGTTATTAGATTAAAGTCGTCTCTACGGTCAGGAGGAAGGTATACTACTCCAATACTTATGGAACACGTTTGCAATTTAATCTTTACCCATAACTGTTCCAATGTCACGCTAGTTGGGGCTGGGTCGACATAACAGCATAATCTAGAGGATACTGCTATCAAAACACCACCACCGCGACGCTTTTACTATTCAGTGGATTACGATCCGTCCGAAAAACTGTGAATGAATTTCCAAACAGTTGAGTCGATAGAATACAATCGTCGAGCCACGTCTCTGTTAGTACTATCACATCATACTCCGCATCATGCACTGCCAGATAGAAATCGTCGATCTTCGTTCGAAGTCCACGAACATTTTGATAGTAGATGCGAAGTTGCGGTGAGATGTCGGAGGAAGAGATGCCTCTGAATTGAGTCGGGTGAACAGTAGAACCGCCTAAAGCGGGGGAATCTGGCGTGGTGCTGCAACACGGAAGCATATCAGGCACAGAAATGTTGCATGAAGATATGTACTTGCCTGTAAATAAGGGTTGGGAGACCCCATCACCGGACTCGACCACAGGACCAGAACGACTCTGATGGCAGGAAGCAGGACTAAGTTGCTGGCAGGAAACAGCTGGCGCGACTGGGTCGAGTGGCTGGGAGTCTCCCATGAGGCAACAGGCAGCGCGTTCTGGTAAATATGAAATAAATACAGGCTCCAAAACTAACATCCGGTTGTCAGTAGGTTTCATCAGTGAAGCATTCCGGAGAAAAACAGGTACATTCTCGCAACGACTACTTAGTGGTGCGATAGGGTCCGCTGTGGCGCTAGAACACGGAAGCTGATCAGGCAGAGAAATGTTGTTTGAAAATGTGTACTTGCCTGGAAGAACTGGCTGGAGAACCTCTTCAGCAGAAGCGACCTCAGGACCGCGACGGCTCCGATGACCGATGACAGCATGAGGCAGGACTGAGTCGAACTGAGAAGAGGTCTCCAATATGCTTTCTAATGCGCGTCGCGGTGCAGCTAATCCTCCATAAAACGATTCTCCGACGGTGATAATTCCTCTCGTACCGGATCCTGATTCAGAGTTTGAGACGGTATCCAAAAATTTGTAGCCACTCTAGTGTCTTTAAATTCCCGAAAGTAAATTCCCTTTGGCCAAGTTGCAGATGAGAGAGCTTTGTTCTTAAATTCAGCATTCAGTCCAATTTTAAATGAAATAAAAGACATTGAGCTGACATCTTTTCCATTAGCTACAAGTCTGATAACTTCCACATCGTCGGTTCCAAGGCGTTGGATGGCTAGTGCACGCACTTGATCGACTGTTACATTGCGAGAAATACGTGAGAGATACAACCAGAATTTTAGATTTGATGCTGCAGCAAAATTTCCAAGCGATGGTGACAATGACTCAGCTGAGCCACACATCAAAGGCTGTTGAGGAGGTTTTTCACTTCAGATTTTCTAAAGAGTCGACGACGGACAGAACCATCAGCAGTATCAATTTTTATCGAAGACCTGGGTGTCAGTGAGTTAGAGTTTATCAGCGCAGTGAAATTTAGTCGTAATTCATTCTTCAGCTCATTCATAATTTCTAGCTTGAGGTTCTCGATGATTTCATTATGCTTGCTGAGTACAGTTTCTTGGCCAGATTCGTAGGCTGATCGGACTGATCTGCGAAGTCGGATGTCACTCATTAAGTGCGAGCATGATTTGCAAAGCCAAAATATTTGTGTGTTTTTGGTGATTTCTTCCAGAGCTACGGTTGTCATTCCGCTACATTTTGGATGAAATACTGCATTGCAGAAACCATGACAAGTAATATTTGTGCCCATGATTTCGGTAGCACAGGAGTGGCACGTATTACTCATTTGGAATCGCCTTACGATATGCAACCACAGGCCACCACAACTTCTACGGTTAACTTGTATGCAGATGTTGCTAAGCGGGAAAATATGCGAGCAGGAATGAGTAGCAGACAATGAATTGTAGATCAGCACTACCGAAATTCAATCACTGAACGGTGGTAAAAACACAACGGAAATTACGGATATTTCACAATCGCGCACTAAAGCAAGGTGGTAAAATGTCAAATAAAAAACACAAGATATTTTTCGTATGTGAATACGCGGTTAAAAAGTAAATAAAACGTAGAGCGAACGGTTATACAAACGTAAACAAACAGTGTTGCCGAATATACGGTTATATGTGGTTATATTCGTTTTATTTTCGCTCTATTTTATATCGAAATGTTTGTATATAATCTAGAACAGAGCTCGAAAAAAATGACAGCCGTCGTGAACGATGAGTAAAAAAAATATGCAGTAGGTACAATTTTCGCTCCCCTCATTCCGTTCTATCAGTCACGCAATATATTCGTGTTAACTATTTTGCTATGCTCAGTCATTCCGTTGTCCTTATGTTCCACACAACTCATTCACACCACAGCAAAGGACACGGCTATTCTAGCCGTGATTTTGGTTGCTTGACTGAATGTTCTGGTAACCAGTCATTCATTTTCGCGTTCGTGAGTGATTTTTTCTGCCACAGGATTTCAAGTATTCCCGAACATGGCTGAAGCCAAAGGAAGCCAAAAGGCTAAATGGCCGAAATCGCTACAGAGTTTGTGGGGCATTTGTTCGAGAAAAGGCATTTGCAGGATCGATTCGAGAAGTTTTGGTTTTTTTCACTTCAATGATTCTCCAAATGAATGACTGTTCTTTCGTCTTCACGGTAGAACGTTGAAATTGAATGAGTTGTTTGCACTTACGTACATTCACTGCTTTCCGGAACGAATGAATGATCAAAGTAAAGCAACACAAAACAAGTTGACTCATCTTGCACAAGAGATTCATGAAGGCAAATTTGTGTTTACTTCATGTTCGCTAAGAACAGTGCGTGATGACTAATATTTTAACTCAGTCAGGGTGCAATTTGAGAATTGAATATGATATTTTTAAGCTCTGATCTAGAATATAAGAAATCTTAAAATGACAATGTGGGATATAGTAATCATTTTTGTTTGTGTTAAAAATTTATACATAAAACAATATATTTTACATAAAACATATAGACTGGAAAAAACGGCAAAAGGTTTTTCATTTTGCGGGCTTTTTCTTTATTTTTGTTAGGATCCAGTTTTTTCCAGTTTTTTGTTGTTGCTTTCTTCCAGTTTATTCAAAAAAAATATTGGCAACCCTGTGACGCCATGTCACCACGTTCAGAAAAGACGAGCCAGTTTTTTGGACGCACGTAGAAGAGACAACACGTGAAAATGGACAGCGGATACGACAGTAATGTCGGTTTATGGGTACCAAATTGGGTCTAATCGTGGATGCAAGTTCGTCTCATCCGATAGATTTGTTACTATATGTTGTCTATGTACAGTTTGTTTTTCTGATTTTTCGATTCAAGGCACTCCCAGCTGTATTCGCTCTATCCAACAAACAATTTCACAAATCAAACTATACTTAAACTACTAAGAAACACTTAAGTAAATTTTACATTTGATTTAGCGGCCATTCGGCAATCAAAACATAATAATTCACTCTACACAGACTTTATTCCTTCAGTTAAATGTTACCAATAACAACATTTTTACCACGCTTTCCATACAACAGACCTAGAAAAAAATATGTTCCTAACATTGGGGCTATGGTTTTCATGATAGATCACTGTTATTTCACCTATGTGACCTGTTAGTTGAAAACTTATGACTATTTTCTGTGCATCTTGGCAGCATTATCCTGTTTATAGGTTCAATTTCAGCAAATTTAGATCATTCAAAGATCGTGTAAATAATCTGTACAGCTTAACCAGTAAATTCATGGTGTCTAAAAAGTTATGGAAATCTTAAATTACGCGGAAGTGATCTCAAATGCTTTGAAGCAGATCGGTCATCCTGATAACAACATGAATTTGTTGATTACAGCTTAATCAATGACATATTTGGTACATAGGCTGAATCTAGGAGCTAGGCTAACATTACATCCCCTTACCCTATCTTTATAAAATCAACAAATCAGTTTCGTTGCAGAAAATAACGAATAGATTCGTTAGTTCTACCTTTGATTTCATAACATAAACTAAAGTTAATTTTCATTGTAGCTTCAAGGTTAGATGATTTCAAAATAAAGGTAAGAAAATCATATTAATTTCTCTGAATCGTTCATATACTTACAGAGAAGGCCCAAATAAGTGCCGCAGTATTTTGTTTCAGTATGGAGTTCTTCTAACCATCACAAGAGCCATCTGCTTGCCAGCATATTAAGGAGGGACGGATTAATATGCAAACAAACGAGTGTTTGCTAGATTCCGTCGACAGGAAGTGCCTAAGAAAAATAAGGATTTCAAAACGCAATGGATTTTGAGACCCGGAAGGAAGGAATATGCCGCACATTAAATGACTGGACGTTGAGAACATGAAGGACGAGGGGAACCATCTATCCAAAGCAAAGACCAGGTCGTCCACGCAGTGTACGTACCAAACGGCTTTTTAAGGCGGTGCGTGAGCGAATTCGGTGAAATCCTTGTCGTTCTTCACATAAACTGGCTCAGGATATTAACGTCTCCAGGAAAACTATCAGATCAGTTCTCAAAGAGAATTTGAGATTAGTGCCGTACAAGAAAAGAAAAATTCATGGACATTGGGAAGCCAACAAGAAGAACAGAGTCATACGTTGTCGCGAATTACTTCGTCGGCACGGTGATTCCATGATTGTGTTTTCGAATGAGAAAAATTTCGTATTGCAGCAAAGTTTCAACGCTCAAAATAACAGGGTCTATGCAGCGAGTATTCAGGATATCCCTTCTTCATTTGCGCAGTTCAACGCTTCCAACATCATACTTCGCTCATGGTTTAAGGAGCGATTTCTGCGGAAGGTCGTCTATCGCTGATTTTCAATGAAACGGGTGTAAAAATCAACGCAGTATACTACGTAAAAAAGGTCCTGGAAAAGCATTTGAAGAAGAATACTTCAACGATGTTCGGTAACCGAAAATGGATGTTTCTACAGGATTCCCATGGAGCAAAGATTACCCAAGCATGGTGCACCAAGAATTTGCCAGACTTCATTCTTAAGGAAATATGGCCAGCATGTGGCGAATCCTCTGTATTTCTCTATTTGGGGAATCATGGAAGCTCACTTTCGACATCTCAAACCAATGAGTATTGCAACATTCAAAGCTATCATACAGAAGACCTCCGAAAATCAGGTGCGTGCCGCTTGTAATGCCTTTCCGAAGAGACTAAGGGCAGTAATTAAAGCCAAAGGCGATAGAATCGAAATGTAAATATGTAAACATATAAACATAAACAATAAAATATGAGAAACAGAATAACAAAGAAAAATTTAAATTATTTGTCTCTATGGGAGATACAGTCTTTGTTTCATGCGTCACTTATTTGGGCCTACCCTGTAGATATATAGATTTATAGACACATTGATTCATGAACATCACAGAGTTATTGAAACATTTGAACCATATCAACAATAGTTTCAACCTAGATCTCAACAATTCTACCACGAAGAAGCATTTTATTAAACACCCAAATAGGTATCCATTTTACGTTCACACATTAAATCCCTGCTTTGTTTTATCAAAAGCATTTGTTACTAACGAAATTTACATTCAAGAACTAATTCCCACCTGCCCAGTGAATAAAATGAGCCCTATAAATTATAGCCAAATAAATTTCAAATGTATTTAATATCTTCCCCTGGCTCGCGCGATTCACTGACCCCGGTTCTTTAAAAACAGAATAGCGAAGGAGAGACAGAACTAGAAAATTCCATCGTTTAGTTCCAATTGCCTCCCGCAAAATTTGCTAACCCAAGTGAAGAAAACGGGTCGTCGTCAGCGTCGTCGTTTCCAAGGGAGTTGCTTCTTTCCATTCTGGAGCCATCCGAAAGCGCTTCGTGCTCGATTGCCAGCGTCGTCCAAGCGTGGCCATGTTCAGAGACCAGACAGAACGACATTCCCTTAACCGCTTGCTGCTGGCACCCCAACTAGAGGATGGATTTTTGTTTTACATTGTGACCTTTGCTTGTCGCTCGTAGCAGGCTGCGGCTGAAACTAAAAGACATCGTGGGTCGAAAATCAGGCTGGGAAGTAGGAATATGAATAATTCAACCTGGGCGACGGTGTTTTAGGTCTGAGGGAAAGGATTCGCAAGTGATGAAATCATAATTTTTTTATATTTCCGCGCAAAATTTAGCACTAATTTTGGATAATGAACGATCAGAGCCGACTCGTATCGAGAAAGGAAGTTGCTGTTGCTTTGCTTCGTAACAAGCAGTGGGAGACGCAACAAGCGACGGTCTCTTGGGCGTTGTATTTACAGCTGACTTTTCAAATCTCGGCGGTAAAGGGATATTACGTCCTTAATAGATAACAATGCTTGCGATGCCCAATCGAGGGAACCATCTCAGACTATCTTCTTTAATATCGGTTAAAAGAGAGCATCGTCCGTGGCATGTAACTTCTTCAACCTGTTGAGTTCTTTAAACGAGCTTTAAAAAGAATCCCAGCGGCGACGTTTTCACTCGCATCGACACCACGAACCGAGGACGGAGCACGCCGCATAGAATCTACTGTTGCGCTTCATCCATTCAACATTAAATCGCACACAGCAACACTACAATCGAGTCCGGAAATAGCATTTTTCGATCGTTAGCGGCGTGTGCTTATCGTCGTTTACTCCACAGAAGTGCTCAAGTAGTATCAACGTTCAGCATCAAACCCCGCGGTGTACCATAATATCTGTTCGCATACACATCCCATTCGCCTCATCCGCCATTCTCGTTCAGAGTTCTCTCGAGACGGCAATCATCATCCAAAAATATCGGAAAAATAAAGTTGTTATCGTGCGTGAAATATCTCCGACGCCGGTGGAGCTCTTCGGTGTTCGCCTGTTTTTCACCGAAAAAAAAGAGAACAACTTTGGACATATCTAATTGACCCTCCGGGAGCCATTATCGGGTAAATAGGAACGAGATCCATGGAAGTCAAGGCGATTACCAGTGCCAGTTTAGTCAAACAAGATTAATTCGAGTAGCCTTGTTTGCGCTATCATGTTATATATATAATCCAAACATAAGATCGGAAGGCTCTGAATCCTGTTTTTGGGCTAGTATTTTTTCATTTACAAATTCAGATAAAGTTCTGCGGAAGTGGTTTATGTTCGATTACGCTAATGATTCACCGAACACTCAACGCTGCCAATTTCTGGGAAAAATATGTTTTTGCTTAAAACTCTCAGCAGGGTATCAATGTTTGGATCGTTAGACAAACATCTTAACGGAAGACGGAAATGATAAGTTGTCAATATTTAAACGACTAAAATAACCTAATAATCGACTAGCTCCACAGAAAATACGAATTAAGATTAGAAATTGATTTTAATTCCATGCATTTTATGCGATTATTTATATTAAAGTAAAACCTACACTCAGTAGCAAAAAATAAGCCGAGCAAAATTTTGCTTCCAAAAAACGCGTTGTTCAACCTTCTGTAACTTTGCAAATTATCAATATATTAGGCTGAAATTTTGACAACACTATGACTCATGTAAACACCTTATGTGACCAAAATTTTAGGTTGATGAAGTTTCTAAATTTGAAGTTATCATAAAATATGGAAAAAAAGTCAATTTTGACATACGAATTTCAAAAATCCGTATTTCTGTGAAAAATTTAGGTAGGATATTAAAAATTTCTCCATGGCTTAAAATAATACAAAAATAAATGTGAACAAAATTTGAATTGTTTCCATTTATTTGTTTGGACTACAGCTGGCATCAAAGTTGATGCTCCAACATGTCATATTTTTAATATCCTGCCTAAATTTTTCACAGAAATACGGATTTTTGAAATTGGTATGTCAAAATTGACTTTTTTCACATATTTTATGATAACTTCAAATTTATAACTTTCATCAACCTAAAATTTTGGTCACATAAGGTTATACATTAGTTATAGTGTTGTCAAAATTTCAGCCTAATATATTGATAATTGACAAAGTAACAGAAGGTTGAACAACGCGTATTTTGGAAGCAAAATTTTGCTCGGCTTTTTTTTGCTACTGAGTGTAATAGAATTATACCTAGTTTATCAAGTTGAGCTACCGATGATTTATTTTTTGACGATTTGATGATAAATCAACCGAACGCTGCAGATAAATCAGTGTACAGGGTGCGGCAGAAAATAATGCGAAAATTTGTTTTTTTCTTTTCAAATCCCATTTTCTTTATAAAGTGCGGTTATCTTTATAAAGTCCTTTTAAAAAAAATTATTCAATGTGTCCTCCATTTTTATTATTAACATCCTCGAGCCGACGCCGGAAGCCAGAGCATGCCTTTCGGACGTAGTCCTCCGACATTGACTGCCATGTGCGTGTTATGGTTGACTTCAGGGTTTTCACACTAGGGTGTGATGTTTTGCAGGTTCGTGTTTCTACATATGCCCAAATTGAATAATCCAACGGATTAAAATCTGGACTGCTAAGGGGCCACAAATCCTTCGGCCAAAACTTCATGTTATCGTTCAGCCATTGATAGGTTCGATTGGACGTGTAACACGGCGCTCCATCCTGCTGTAGGACAACGTTTTGGTCCTCGGAAAAGTTGGCCTTCACCCAGGGAAGCACTTGGTCCTTTTAAATACCGATATACACTTCGGAATTGATTTTAACTCCAGCATCAATGAAAACAGGTGGCATTTTCAAACCGTGGTACGCCACCAAGCCAAACATCATGGAACCAGCCGGATGTTTGGTTTGAAATTTGAATTTCACTTTTTCCAGAACGTTCTCCATTTTCTGTGGTGAAATGAACCGGTTGGCCCAGCATCGATGCAGAAAAGCTTTTCGTCGGAGAACAGGATTATCATTTATTCCTTCTTCAACAAAGAAATCTCTTGGAACGGGTCACTCGTAGTTCCTTGACCCGGTCCGTTATGAAGTGGCGTTTCACTCTGGCTCAGGAAAATGCATGCAGGTCTTCTTTGATGATTCTCCGCATAGATTTCTCCGAAATATTGGCTTCATTTGCAAGTTTTCTTATGGAACGCACCGGGTTGCGAGCAATTTTTGCACGGACCGATTTGATCACGTTCGGCGTGCGCGCAAAGCGCAGACGTCCGGTTCCCTGCTTCCGCTGCTGTTTTTATGCGGCAAACTGTTGCCAAATGGCACCCTTTCACCTTGGCAATCTCTTTCAGCTTCTTCTGGGCGAGCAACAAACTGGTGATCACTTCTTTCGCGAACATTTTGACGAATTTGCAATAAAACAAATAGAATGTTTGGATGCAGCACTTGACAGTAACCATAAAAAATATACACTTTCGACAGAAATTAGTCACTAGCTATACGAATTAACCCAATACTCAAGTTTGAACATTTTCGCATTATTTTCTGCCGCACCCTGTACAGTATGTCCCATAAAAAAATTCGAAAGTTTTCAATATTTATTTTTGGGTAGCTTTTGACGTTGTTTTTACTGTTTTAATGCGTGTGTGTAATCATCTGACTGTGTACTTTAAAACGATGTAGACAAAACAATGGATCGTGAATAACAAAGTTGAGAAAAATTACGCAAAGGAGGTTGTGACTAGTTTGCTGTTCGCCCAAAAGCCCGTAACACAAATTGCAACCAATGTGGGATGCCACTTGGCTACCGTTTACCGTATCCAACGTTCATTCCTTGTTAGAGCACGTCCACGCAAGCCGGGAAGTGGCCATCCGCGTCCCCTCGCACACCGAAGTTCATCAGATTAGTGAGAGACAAAGTGAGGCGAAATCCTATCAGATCGATCCGAAAATTGGCTAAGGAAGCCGATATTTCAAAAACTACCATGCATTGGTTGGTCAAAGATGGCTTGAAATTATCGTCCATGGCAAGAGTAAAGCGCCACCTTGTAACGCACCGAATCAAACAACTATGGCTGGAGCGCTCGAAACGTTTGGTGTCAGCATTAAAAAAGAAGCATATCATCATTTTTTTCTCCGATGTAGCGATGGGATTCTCACCAAAATATTAATTCACTGCATTTTCACTTGGCAATTTCCTGTTCCTAGTTTTACACGCCAACGTTTCTTGAGTGAACTTTCTACCAATAAGGTGGAAACCATTGTCAGAATTATTCAATGTATCAAGAAACGGAACAACCAGACGACCTACAGGCAGCAGAAAATCGCCAAACAAAGTTCAGAATAGAAGCAACGCGCAGCAAAAAGAGCCCGAAAATTGTATTAGCGAGGTTTGCAGTGACCGATGGAAGTATTTTGATGGACGACGAGACCTATGTCAAAGAGGACTCAAAAACCCTTTCAGGCTCCACAATATTACACTGCCGTCATAGATGAGGATGTAAGCGATGCAGGCAGGTGAAGTCAAGTGGATAAGTGTCATCAAAATAAGGCTGGTACGGCAAGCAATATGTTCCTGCGGTATGAAGTCTACGCATTCAAATTATTCTACGCATTAGCTTCGGCGCATTACGCCAAAAGAACCCTCAATTGGCTCACGATATGGGTTTAGATTTTGCTAAGAAAGACATCAATCCGCCAAATTGCCCTCAGCTTCGGCCCATCGAAAGCTAATGGCGGACTGTAAAAAGGATCTTCAAAAAAACTGGTAAAGCAGATGAGAATATGCAGGAGTTATTATTGTGGGCTAAGATGTCCAGGACATGAGATGAAACACTTGCCCGGATCACGCAATCTTCCGCGTTCGATTGCTCATCGGATCGAAGCGCCATTGTGACGACACTATTCCAGTCGAATGCTGACGCCATTGCCTCAGCAAGTGCTGTTGCCTTTTAGATGAAAGGATCCTATTGTCCACCTGTGCATGCGGTTGACGTATTTATGCCATCCCGGCGTGTCAAGCTGCCGCATTGATTTGATTCAAGCCAAATTGAATATTTTATATGGTTAAGTACCTGTCCATCTTCTGCGCAACTTTCCACGGGTGCCTCAAGATTTTCTCTGATTTTGCATGCCGTTTTGATCATCGGATACTGGCTCAATAGATTGCCGACGAAATTGCCTTCCCGAGCAACGCCGTGGTGCTGAAGCTGTCACCAGTGCTTCCCAATCATACGCGCACCACCCACGGTGACGGTCGCACTTGAAGACGTTTTCACGTCGGTTTACGTCCAGCGATCGGCATATGATCGCGCCGCTGCTCATTAACGACCCTTCCTCTGTTCATCCATCTTCCGACGACCGACGTTCCTAAACGAAAATGACGATTTTCCAGTTCCTTCGTGCCGTGCCAGGCAGACACAATTACTGCGTTCCAGGTTTGATAAAAATACAAGGCATATTCAAGCCTTGGGTCAGGTTATTAGCATTCCAAGTAATTTATTTCCTATGCCCGAGTCTACCTGGTCTCTCATATCGGCAGGCATTCTCAAATTCAACGACCACCGGCGTTCCTAGGAGCCACGATGGGTGACGCTCGTACCCAAGACCAGCTGGTGACACGAAGGACTACACTGAACTAGTCGTAACTCGTAACTGAACCGTACGGAGCAGTTCTTTGAAAACTTCGACGCGGAACGGGATCGGTTTGAGGTTCAAATACGGATGGAGAACCTTGACATGCTGTGGCAATTGCTGGAGGATGTTCAAACAGCCCTCGAGGATCTGGAAGAAACCAACGAAGGTAAAGCGTTAAATTTGCAGTACCGTGCTTCTTTGAACCCAAGCTGTTCCTGTTACATTCCAATCTACAATCTAAACTTTCATTCCTGTTGAACCCCTTACTCTCGCTGTGTCCACATTAGCTGAATTTGATGGCGATTATATCCATTGGTTGACGTTCTTTGACACGTTTCAAGCATTGATCCACGACAACCAGGACCTTCCCCCCGATCCAGAAATTTCATTATCTTCGTGCTGCGGTGAAGGGAGAAGCAGCACAGATCATCGAGACCATCGCCATCAGTGCCGTTAACTATACTCTGGCCTGGCAGACGCTGATCAACCGTTGTTCCAACGAGTATTTGCTGAAAAGCGCTACCAACAGGACCTGTTGGATGTTTCGCGGATGAAAAAGGAAACTTCTGCTGCTGATATTCAACCGTGGACGATTTCCAAAGGCACATCAAGATCCTATAGCAATTGGGCGAACCGGTTAACTTATGGATCACTTTACTTGAGCATCTCTTGTGCACGCGGCTTCACGACGCTACCATTCGGACGTAGGAGGACCACGCGGAAACGGTGAGCAACCAATCCTATGCTTGTGGAGATTTTGGAAAATAAGCTTGAGTCAGTTTCCGTCAACCATTTTACTCATGCCACTCCACCAGTGATTTCTACGGAATCATCGTCGTTTGCCTCCTATTAAGATGTCTTCGTATTCCACCACCGAGAATTTTGCTCCTAAATGCCATGCATGTGATCAGCTACATCTGCTGGTGAAATGTGAGCCTTTGGCAAGTTGTCTCTCCAAACGGTAAATTCCAAGCGATTGTGCCTGAACTGCTTCCGCCAAGACCATATCGCCCGCGATTGCCCCTCGAACTACGCTTGTCGCCTATGCAGGAAAAAACACCACACTCTCCTCCACCCTGGTCAGCTTCCAAAATCCAACGGCGAAGGCTCTCAGTCCTCTCCCAAGTCGAACCAAAAGTCAACCCAGCAATCAGGTTCATCTTCCAAAACCTAGTCCAGAGTTTCGATGCAGATGGTTTCAATTTTGGCCTCATGTTCATTTCTACGAAAAAAATATCGGTAAAATGCCACACCAAGCCCGTGAAACATTCGCCTGGTGGGGCGGGCGGAGCATTGTTGAGTATTGTTGGAAGCAGTAAGGTGTATTCTTGTAGTGTTTCTTGGCGAAGGGAACCAAATGGTTCTTCAAAACATCCTACTTACCTTACCAATCAGACCAAGGCCGGTGTGGCCACTCCTGTACACAGAAGTTTTCTCCATTGTAATCGGTCCATACCTCACCAGCCTCGCTGTCCGTGGAGAGTCCGCAGGTCACCTTCTACTTGATCGATCCACCTTGCTCGTTGCGCGCCTCTTCTGTCGTTTGACTGCCAAAACATCAACGATGTAATATTTACTGCAGATTTTAACACCAGGTTCAATAAACAGAAATGGAATCTTCAAACCTGCCTCCCAAAACCATCACTCTTGGAACATTCTGGAATCTTTTAACAGATAATGCATCACGAGGATTAACAGAAAGATGTGCTGCTTTCACCCGACCATTTTGCTTGTTGTGGTGATCCTCGAGCGGGAACATGTTTTCGTCGAAAAGCCGTCCGACGTCTTACGAGTCTTGCAATCTTCTGCTTTTCAGCATGCACCCGTTGATTTTCGTACTGCGAATTCAAGTTCAACGTCGTCTTTCGGCCATACTTCTCAGGATTGTTCCCGACTGCAACATTCACTTGTTTCAGATGACCTCCGCACACCTTACAGCGCAGACTTGCGATCAGAATTCTGCCAAATATGCCAAAATGTTTCTTTGTTGCGTTTGATGCTGCCAAAGATAAATCTTTCGTGTATTCATAGTGGTTTCATTTTTTTTAAAGTACATGGTCCAAAACACAGACTTATCATGAACTTTCTTTCCGTGTCCATGATTACCACAAGTCTCAAACGAATGAAAATTCAACCCAATCTTCACGCTCATCCGGTTTCACTCAAATTTGGGTAACTTTAACTCAAAAACGTTAAAACCGGACGTACCCTAAATTGAGTTTCATTGCCACAACTCAATTTTGAGTAATCCTGAAATTTATTTAGTTATGAGTCAAACTTACTCATAAAAATAAAAAAAAAACAATTATGAAAATGAGTATATTCTAATTTGCCCTCGCAAAAGATGCTGTAAAATCCTATTTCCTATTCCTATCCGCAAAAGATGCTGTAAGTCCTATTGAAAAGAAACACTGGAATTTCATTTTATTCATTTTTCATTTTATAACCAAAACGGCAACAAACCAAACAAAAAGGGAAATCAGAAGTCAAGTAGCAGCGCTGGTATAACTTTAGCACCGACAAACCGACATGAATGACAATAGCAAATGTTTTAATATTTCTGTTCAAATTATATTGCTGACATCTATCTTCGTGTTCGCTGAAAACATTAATTGAAGTCACAAACACGCTTGAGAACTTGATGAGAAGGTTCATGTCAGAGCAATTCTGGACACATTTATTTGATCTAGATAAAATGATTCTATAGGTTTTGACAGATGGGATCGCTGCACATTTGAATCGGTCGTTATGGATTCTTGATCAATAATGAAGATTGAGTTTCATGTCGGTTTGTCGGTGACTTTAGTCCTCGGTATTTGCTGCTTCCTTAAATAAGGCAGTAAGCTTACTAACAGTGATTCGTGTTCTCTGATCCTTTGTCTTACATAGTGTCATTCCAACTGGTATGCCAAATACGGAAAAACTGAGAAGAAAGATGTCGATGGCATGGATTGATGTCTTCACTGGAACATCTACGCTGTTGTTCAAAAATACATGTTGCGCCGGCCTTCATCGGATCCGCGATACAAATAATGTGTGGGTGGATAGCACATCGTCATCGATGCACTGTATTCGTTCAGTTCATTTATCGCTGAAACATTGAAAATAATATAAATACTACATTTACCATCAATTTGAATGCAGAATTTATCTTTGTCAAATCTTCAAAATAGCCAGGAACGAATGGTCCGCAATCAAATATGTGGCAGTGGAAGCCTATTTACGATTAATTGAAATTTTATCATTAAAGCCATATTGATCATTCATATATGGAACTGCCAAAGATAACACGACTAACCTTTTAATTTACGATACGTTTCCACATCTATTGCGGGTGCTACCTCTCCATGTCACCGCTTGTTATAAATTTTCGGCTACGATTTAAATTTTAAATTAATTTTCGAAGCACAAATTCACGAAGACACTATTCTTTATCCTTTTTATATTGTTGAATCGCCATTTTATTTTGTTGAAAATGAAGTTAACTCAAAATTGAGTTCCGCACATTTTTCCGGCATTTTGAGTAGCAATAACTCAAACTCATAAAATACGATTACTCAGTGTTTGACGTTTTTGATATACTTATAAAATTGAGTCAAAGTCACTCAAAATTGAGTTGGCTCGGATGAGTGTGTTGCAAGCCGTGCACGCTAAGACACGAAAACCAAAAATTCGGCATAAAATACCGAAAATCGTACAAAAGTGTTCAGACGTGTCTGTGATTAACCCATCCAAAGTAACACATGTTTAAAAAGCACTTACAGGAATTACCATTCACCACTTATGGTACCCGTTTATTAGAATGGGTTTCCATTCAACATCATCAACATTTACCTGTTCTACTGCCAATACAATGCTCCTGCAAGACTTTTTCGATGTGAATGTGCAACATTAATTTTCTTTTCGCGTCGTCCATCTAGCATCACTTTGTGAATGCTGTACGCACAACTTTTAAAACAAAATGTTGGCAACGTATTCCAAATTCGATCACTAAATGCGCTGCTTCAGCGTAAATTAACTGACCGGATCTTAATTGATAGTTGCAGGTCCAAATTAGCAGTTTTTCCATAACGAAAAATTCGTAGCACAGATCGGTAACCGGACCCAGCCACCTTACAGTGGTCCTGCTTTGTAGTTCCACTTTTAGCAACCGAGTCTAACGATAAATTCCCATAGGCTGCATCCTATGTAACGTATTTTCACCTCACCGCCACTTTTTGTTCCGAAAAGTGGTGTAATTCTCTGGAGGAATTCAATCGTTTTCATATTTCCGTGAAAATGGCGAAATGTTTACAACTCAAAGAAAAAACACACATCACGAACCTATAAATTCAGGAAATAAAACCTTAGCAGTTATTGTTCAGCTCTCGTTGCTTCTTTTGTTCTCGAAGTAGTAGAACTCCGCCATTGGAGAAAAATGGCCCGTTGTCATAACAATCGTTTGATCTCCAGAAAAATGCTATAGAATTTATCGGCAGTGGCCCCCGTTTCCAGGGCAAAACAAACATCGCCGAGCCTAAATTGAAAACGAGGAGAAAAATCATTTTTACTGATGGCATTTAGATTTGGATTGACGGATATTGACGGAAAAATAAAGCAATAATGCTTGATAGGACCGGCGGGTGGAGAGAAGAGAAGGTGAAAGAAGAAAAAAACATGAAATTGGGTTTAGATTGGGACAAATTATGATGGACGGAATTTGGCAAGCGAGGTCAAACGCCATCGTCACAGTCGACGTCGTAGCAACCGTGAACCGCTTCCAGTCACGAAGGTTCTTCTTTAGTGGGCTTTTGGCGTGGGCGTCAGGGGACAAACTGACAGGTGGAAAATCAAATCCGATATACAACCAAAGCCACAAAGGAAGCCATAGTGTGGTTGATGACTGGGTAGGTACGACTAAAACGTGGTCGATATCGGTGGCCAATAGCATGGATTGTGTAACAGCCTAACAGCGATTTTTAGTTCTCCACTCTCTATGCGCTGTCCACACCTTGATTTGGGGAGGATTAGTTACACTTCTTTTTCCACACGACCTGCGACGGGGCGCAACTTCCGATACACATCGATCGCAGGGCACGAGGACGAAGGTGTGCAGGGAAGGTGAAAGTGATACAGTTTGGAATGTGCTTCGGAGCAAGCTATAAACGAGAAATTAATGACTTAATAATATCACCTTTCACCTGACCACGGTACAAGGTGGTTGGAACGGTGTAGCTCAGACGGTGACATGTAAGCCTTACGGCTAGGTGGTCACAACATTTCACTGCCTATTGTGTTGACGATGTCTTACGGCGTTACGGAATAGGAACGTTTTCCTGCCTTAAGTGTTCTCTCTTACATGCTTATTATCTAAGAGGTTTTTTTCAGTGCCATGACATGCACTTTTTGTTTGTTTTTAGGCCATTTGCTGCAGAAGCTTTTTGAATTCTAACACACTTGTATAAATTAACGAAAAACTGGATGTCCCAATGGTAGCGTGGCTTGAATAAATTGTATCTACGTGCGTTCTTCGTTCGCTGAAACTGAAATAGAAACACATATTTTCACTTGGTGTGATGTTACTTTCAGTAAATCTCATAGACACACTACCAAAAAGGCATAATAAAGTATACACTCAATTTCTTTTCACAAATTTACCTCTACCTTCTTTGTTTCAATAGGCAGATTCCTAATATGTATGGATGAAATTGACCTCTTTTATTATTCTATCAGAGAACAGTTTTTGTATATAACTAGTTGAAAATGTTTTTTTTCATTCTCAAATAAAATTTAAATAGATTTAATCTATTCATTCGTACTTTCAGAAGCACCAAACAAAAAAGTATACAGCACAATAGTTGTATTACCCAACACTAGGGCGGCGCTTTGTGAAGTTTATTGTTGACATCCAAGAAGAAGCAAAAACTCGACATGGAGTTTTCATAAGAGCCAATGTCGCAAACGTAAACAATGGCTTCTTCCGCAAATTTCTCGAGAATGTTAACATAATCAAAGTGAATAACCACGATAATTGTTTAGAAGAGGAGTTCCCCTTAATAATAGAAGTGGTAGTTAACTTGCGCGAGTTTGCATTTTCAAGAAAATTGTGGAAGAAGCCATTGTTTACGTTTGCGCTAAAATTCCATGTCAAACTCTCATCCGTTCTGTATCGTTCTTCAGCGAATGGGTGATGTTTTATGTTTTCTGTGGAAAAAGTGTCAATAAACATAAAAACATCTCTACAAGTGCGTTATTTGATCGTGAAGAACTGCCAGAAAAGGAATTTCTTATCGTAAATTAGCAAAAAAGTTCAGTGTAAGCATCCTGGCAGTGAGGAAAATTCCAGCAATTTCGTTAAAAATGGGGTTTAAATTTAAAAAAAACACATGGTTTTTTCCATTTGTATCGAGGATTGGCGTTCTTCCTAGCACAAACATATTTTTTATGAATCTCAACTATTTTTTCTCGATTTTTAAACAAGAAAAATCTAGTCATTTTTATTTTTACAAACCGACATGCAGTTTCTCAAAATGACATTCATGCAAAGTGACAGCACCTAATTTTCAGTTGTGGGGACTCTCATTATGACACATATGTCAACCTATATATGCTAGTGGTTGGTTCGTTGGTTTTGGTAGCCTGTTTTTTTAGCGTGTTTCATGGTGAAATCGGATGGTGTTGTCTTGCAATAATTATTTTTTTCTAATATTTGGAATTTTTTTTCAATAGTTTCACTTGTCAATATAAACAAATAAATGAAATGCCGGTATATTATTATATTTATTATCGAACAATGTTATAGTCCACATACCCCTATATTACCCCATTGTTGATAGAGTTGGTCGACGATGAAAACGATTGACAACGCCGCGGCAGGGTGCAAGAATCTTGCGAGAAGTTCGTCAAAATCCTAGGTTGACAAGTCTAGCAGTAGAGTAAAGCTTGTTCCTGAATATTTTCGCAAAAAAAAAACAATATGACTTTGGCGGCAGCAATAAGCCTGTAGAATAAGTTTGCATCACGTCGGCCACTGATGAGTAAAGCTCGATTCAGAGTAAATATGGACGAACGGTTGATAACACCAGCTCGTGGTGGTTGGAACAAAAAACGTTTGACAGGCATTTGTTGAAATTTCATTGACGCAGACATTTGTGAAAAGTTTTTCTCGATCGATCGACGCATCTTAAAATTAATGATCATGTAACTTGAGAAAAGAAAATTAACTGTGCACAAACATCTAGAGAATCCATCGTGGTCTGCCTCAAAAATAGTACAAGTGTTAAAATTTCTAAAGTGGGTGTATTTTAATGGATGACGGAATATACACAGATAAAAAGAAACATTGAATTTTCTGCGTTACGTAATGCACATAAAGGGAATGCTAGATTTGCTAGAAAATAATGGGATATTTCATGTAAATTTAAGCCAGATAACCACCGACAAACCGACATGAAACTCAATCTTCATTATTGATCAAGAATCCATAACGACCGATTCAAATGTGCAGCGATCCCATCTGTCAAAACCTATAGAATCATTTTATCTAGATCAAATAAATGTGTCCAGAATTGCTCAGACATGAACCTTCTCATCAAGTTCCCAAGCGTGTTTGTGACTTCAATTAATGTTTTCAGCGAACACGAAGATAGATGTCAGCAATATAATTTGAACAGAAATATTAAAACATTTGCTATTGTCATTCATGTCGGTTTGTCGGTGAGATAACGCCTGAATCCAGCCTGTTGTATGAAAGATTGCCAATATTGTTGTATGGCACATCAGAAGTTGCAAACAATTTCGTTGTTTACGCCTCCTTTAGCTTAAATTCAAACGAAGGGATATTTTACACGCTTGATAAAATTAATTATTTTTTTCTGTGTATGTGAAAATGTATTATAAACAAATCCCCGGACGAACATTCAACCTGGCAATTGATCGTGGGGAAGCCCCTTTCAGATATAAATTTGTTTTTGCTGATAAGTTGTGGCCTTAAAACCAAGGTTTACATCACATCTCACACAATGACGTCGAAAGAGTGTCTGAAAAAACCTTTCATTCGGCAACACAAGACCAACGTTAAGTTTTAGAGAATGAAGGGTAAAAACCTAGCCAGCTGCTATTCCTCTAAGGAGGTACTAGAATGGTATCGTGTAAACAATGTTAATTTTGTCACCAAAGAGATTAATCCTCCGAGTTGCCCTGAGTTCAGACCGATCAAAAAATATTGGGCAATTGTCTAGCGAAAAAAACTTCGACGATGCGGTAAAGAAGTGACAAATGCACAACAAATGCGTTTAAAGCGACTGTGCAGATTATCATGGTTTTGATCACAAGTAAAGAGTGACAGTTTGTTAGAAACGGTGAAATGTAATAACTTGTTATACATCGTTTGAAAGTTGAATAAATACCCTCTTTTACGTTTTGATCGACCGTGTATGTTGTTTATTTCTTGAGTTTTGACCACTTTAATGCGTCCAAATTTACTTTGAATCAGGCACTGTATTTAGAGGAAATGCCAACGCAGAACCCGTAGCATCCGGGTGTCAGGCTCTGCGAGCCAAACCGTAAAAAATCTAGCAACGGAAAGTCTTTTAGGGAATATTGGCCAGAACAATTAGCGGAGATCAAAGCGACGAAAAAAGGCTTGCGATTGGAAACTCGGTACGTGGAATTGTAAATATCTCAACTTCATGGGAAGCACACGCATGCTCTTCAATGTACAGATGGTCCATGGGTTCGGCAACGTAGCGTTGCAGGAAGTGTGTTGGAAAGGACCCAAGGAGTAAACGTTTATAGGTAATCATACCATCTACCAGAGCTGCAGCCAACACACGCGAGCTGGATGCGATTTGCAAAGGCGCGTGATCGGTTGGTGGCCAATCAACAAAAGAATGTGTAGGTTGAGGATCAAGCGTCAGTTCGTCAACTTCAGCATAATCAACGAGATTAGCCCACACTCCGCAAACTCCGGAAAGGTCAATTCGTCGAAGTGGTTCGTCCAGCAGACCATGAAGTGGGCTGGGCTACGTTTTTTTAAGGTTAGTTGGACGATAATGAAGAAGAAGTTGAAGAAAAGCGGAAAAACATTCAAAACCGATGAAGCTTTGAAGAAAAACTGGGAGAAATTGTGTAAGGAAGATGGACAAAGCCTCGCCCAAAATCTCGTGAGCAGTGTTAAGAGAAATGTACGAGCATTCTGCTTTGGGGAGGAAATTCAATAAATAAATTTTGCCAAAACATAGCTAACATATAGTTATTAAATCCCTGAAAATTTGAGAGTATCCGATTTTAAATTTTGGTGATCATTTTTGTGTGTCTCATTTTTTCCGAGTCCAGTCTTTACTCTCTGTCAACAACAATAATATATGTACGCTACCGACGGCCTCCTCGGTACAACCTACACGCAATTCTATAGCTACTCATTTTTGAGTCAAACATACCTTTACTCAGATTTGAGGTT
>JASCZW010002953.1:0-19978 GCA_034211315.2 Aedes japonicus | reverse complement strand
GAGTTTCCTTGATAATTATTCCGTCTTGTTCAAGCGATTCCAATTCTCGTTTCAGCTTCTCACGAACCGCTATAGAGACCCGTCGCGGAGGCTGAATTGATGGGGTTATCGACGTATCCACTTCCAATGAAACCACACCTGGCAGCATCCCATATCCGGTGAACAGGTCCTGATGGTCGTCAATGGTTCTCTGAGCCTTGACCCTGTAGATGTTCATCAGCTTGTCTGGCGATTCCCCTTGAGTGAATGAAACTGTTCGGCAAAATTTGACAGCTCCTAGCTCACGTGACGCTTTAGCTGACAAGAGGGGACGATGATCACCCTCCACCACCTGCAATTCCAGGCGGTATTTTCGGTCGAGTCAGCGACATGGAATTTTTATCTGACCCTGCACATTGATCGGGTTGCCACCGAAGCTTTGAAGACGAAATTTCGTTGGTAGTAGCGATGGGTGACTCTCACCGGATAGATTAGCGAGATAATCATGGCCAATCAGGCTGGTGTTGGCTCCGGTGTCCAATTCACATAATACTGGGTTCCATTGCTCGGCGAATTTTAGGTCCATTTCTGCCGAGACACTGCCTCCACTGCTCGAATTGTCGTACACTTTTCCAATTTCGTATTCCACATCACCTGCTTGAAACGACGCATCACTGTCGGAGCTAGATTCCGATCCTTTCGAATAACTTCCTTCTCGCAATTCCTTTACTTGCTTGAACTTCCGGCTCTTGGACTTTCCACTAGCTTTACACACTTTCCTAAAGTATTTCTTGCCGTGGCATCGGTGACACCGCTTGCCGAAAGCTGGACAAGCACCTTTCACGAACTCATGTCGGTCACCGCAAAACTTGCATCTGGACGATCCAGCTTTGAATTCTCCTTTCGATTTTCGAATCTTGTTCCAATTGCTTCCCCGGTACTCCAAGTTCCACTGCTCTTGCCGTTGCGATTTATTTAGCCCTGCACAGATCGGTAGCCTTCTCCAAGGTAACGTCAGACATGGTTAATAGTTTCGAACGTAGATATGGCCACTTATTTGAAGTCACCAACTTGAATGTAGTCAATTCCATGGCCAGGTCGCCCAGCTTGGCGAGTCTGGCTAGCATCTTCAACCGAGAGCAAAAATCATCCGTAGATTCTTCTGACATTTGCACAGCACCGAAAAAGTCTAGACGGTCGATATTCACGTTTCGTTTCGGCACGACGATTGCCTTGACAGCTTTCAAGGTCTCCTCTGGGTTCACTTTTTGTTCAGCTGTGAGCTCGAAATCAAAGAACTTTATTCGAGCAGACTCATCGCTTACGGACAATAGAAAACTGACTTTCTTAGAATTATCCGTAGCTGGTCACTGTTGCATGCCAATGGCGCTGGCGTGCTCCAACCAGCTTTTCTCGAAGAAGTCGAAATTCTCGGCCATGTCTCCTTCCAGCGTTAAGGGTGAAGGTAGAGGAACAGGAACTCCGGATGCACATGGTTGCTTAGCTGCTTTGTTTCCTCTTCCGGTATTCATGGATTGCACCAGATCACGTAACATGCGGCGATTCTTCTATTGGCATATACGGCCTGATATTTCTGGTGGCTTATTATTCGCGAAATACAAATCAGAACCCTACGCCGTGAAGAATCACTGGCTACTATTGTATACTAGACCAGCAGTCATAACCTTCAAACATACAAACACAACGTAGGTATCTCAACAAACAAAAATAACCATCTACAATAATTTAGAAATGCCTTTCTAGATTTTTCAAGCTGTAGCAGGAATAGCTATTCAAGATGTAGATACGAATGCTGGTAGTATTTTTTTTCTAATTCATATATAAATTAATACGACTATATGAATACTTCATGCTAATACTAGGGAGTAGAAGGGTCCATCAGGGCACCCTATTGAAGCCAACTGGATGAGAACAGTGTGAATGCGTAGTTCCCATTGGTAACAGTATGTAAAAAGAGATTTCACCTAGCGACGCTTTTTGTCTAACGGAGCGGAGGTCCAGCGAGGAATTGGTGCAGTTGTGGTGGACGTAATCAACGATTTTGTACTCGAGAGAGGAGGAAACCTTGAATCAGTGCTCAGGATGAAATGGTTACTATACGGTAGTGGTTTTCTCCAACTCTTGAAAGCAAACGCGAAATGTTGTCTGCTGTCTGCTGCTAATGACGATGGGCTAAGCTTAAGAATTCCCCCTAAAGACTGGTAGTTCCTTACCGAGTACTTGTCGCGCAGCTGAGTAAGTGTGAGATGGTTCACGTCCTTTCACGAGTTGCCCCCAGGCTCTTGCCTGGGTCGCTGTTCGGTGATAGGGAAGTACGCCGGATTCCGATCCATCTGATCCAGTTGAACGGCAAGGTTATGATTCTGGACTACGGTTTTTAGATGTTGTGCAGTTGAGTACATTGGCGGCTGAAAATCATCGTGCCGCACCAGTTGTGACCGAGGCGGGCTGCTATCGATAAGTGGATTTGCCATTGAAGTTTGCTGCAAAAGGTTTACTGGAACCTGATGATTATGAGGATTGACATTGTCTTTTGGTTTGTCGTTGTCTCCCACTGGATTTCCTGCTAAACCCCCTGCACCTGCATGCTCCTCCAACCAGTTGGATCTCTATCTCTAGAATCGGGGATAGATCCACATTTGATGCTTCAATCAGCTGCGTGGCGAATAATTGCATGTCGCTTTTCCATTGACTATTTCGGTCACCGCCTTCAGCTCTTTTCCATCGTTCAATTTTTGTTCCCGTAAACTTCTCTCTTTCTCTGCCAGCCTTTTTTTCTGCTCCATTTGACGCTGAGATTCCCTAGCTCTTTCTGCTTCAATTTCGCTTGTTCCAGCAGCTCTTGTTCCTGATGTCGAAATTCTTCTTACGCGATCTTTAGTTTAGCCTCCACCATAGCCGCTCGTACACTCGATGTGATGCTAGCCACTGATGTTGCATTCTGCTGGCTTTTTTTTTCAAACTCACCCTTGTCATTCGACGAACACTGGTATCTGTTGCAGAGGGTAGAAGCAGTTTAGCAGCTGCCCCTTGTTTGTTGTTAATATACCGGCAGTCCAGACGTTTCATCCTCTCGTCGACATCTCCACATCCAAGGTGTTCCCAGCGTTTACCAGCGCTGCACTCCACCATTTCAGCTTTTTACGTTTGGATTTAAAAAGATGGATAAAAATTGCCGATTTTTCATGGGTTTATCTTCACCCGCACTGACGAAAGTGCTGCATCAATCATAGTAACCCATTAGTTAGCAGACAAAATTTGACAGCTATATCAGTTGAACTCTAACCGTGATGGCAGAACCAGTGAAGCAACTCCGTTCAGAAGTATGCGCGTTCAAAGAACGGTACCCCGCTGATTCGAAAACGGACATCGTGTGGCACTTTGTGGACGCCTGATACGCCCGTTCCGGCATCTACAATATTTTGGCAACAATCAGAGCATCGAAAGAAAGCCCGGTTCCGGACTTCGCCAATACCACAAGTTGGTAGCTTTTCGTGTCGGGGAAATTCTGATGACTACAAATCCGGTGGAATGGGGATGAGTCCCGACGAACCTTAACGTTGTCGACCAGACAACGAAATGGAACAACGGTCCGATGCTCACGATGAACAACCCTTGGTTTCATGGGCCAAACTTCTGGTTTTAACCTAACGTCTCGTGGCCCGAAAAGCATCCTTCAATGTTAACGGAGGAAGAACTTCGTTCTACTACTGCCGTCGTGAGTCACCATTAGTGGGTGTCCTGATCGATTTTTTTCGGTTCAAGTCATGGACAAAGCTTCAGCAAACCGTGGCTTATAACCTTTTTGAGGAAAATATTTCAAGAACGTCTCCTGCTGGATCTCCTGACCCAAGAGGAGATGAAACGGGCCGAAGATCTACTGTGGATGATTGCGCATTCCAGGAAACTCGCCCATTCATGGAGTCCAACCGAGAAACAACATCGTATCGTGCACAAATATAGCTCAATTTACACGACATGGCCTTTTATGCTGCTAAAATATTCTAACGGAAACTGAGTTTTCACCGATTTTTCCGAAAAAGAAAACCATCTCACAACATTCCATCGCTGGTTCAAGCAAGCTAATAGAGAGACCATCGTTAATGAGATTTGCCAACGATTCGAGATATCCATGCTTAGATCGATGGTGGAGAAGTTTGCAAAAATTGCGTCTGGTGTCGTGTTGTCAAAGCTGCTCCTCGTCCTCCTGCAATGGCACCACTACCAGCGATGTGCCTAACATAATTTCGTTTGTCGGACTTGACCACTTTGTCTACGTTAGAGTTGGTCGAAGTCTCGCTAAACGGTTGATTTGCCTGTTTACCAGTCTGACGGCGAGATTGGTACACTCTCATAATACTGAATCCTGCATCATGGCCGAGCGTCGGTTGGTGTCTCGTGGCCTCCCGATTTAATTCTGTTCCGAGAATGGGACGTTCTTACATGGTGTTAAGTGAGAACTGAATGGAGAAATAATGAAACGAAATTCTGCCCTAGCACTTACCTTCACCAGCACCGAAACTAGTTGGAAGTTCATACCACTCGCTGTCCCCCTTATATGGGAGGTGAGAGGGAAAGATTAGTAAGATCCGGCAAGGTGGCAACTGGAGCAGTTTTGGTTGCTGCTCGCAAGCCTGATGAGTGCTTCATCAGAAATGTTATTGCTGAATCTGAGGCCACTTGAGTCGGCTGTATAGAAGGCGTTGCCCCCAAATAATTTCCAGTTCGGTAGTTCTACTGGGGACATAATTCAGCCCACGACTTCCGTGGATAGCGGTTCAGTAATTAGGAGTAACTGGTAAATTGCGTAGTTCATTGCTGAAGAATTCTGGTGGCGATGGATTAAAGAATATTTGCCAGTAATCACCCGTAGATGCACATGGTTCGAGGAAGTAAAGTCGGTGACCTCGTGTTTTTGAGCAGTGAATCAGCAATAAACCAATGGTTGAGAGAACGAATCGAGCAAGTGTTCCATGGCAAGGACGGTAGAGTTCATCAGACACCTGTACGTACCGTAAAACGGGAGTTCTTCAACGACCAACGGATTATGGCAAACTCCAGCAGGGGGTCCAGCAGGTCACCAAGGTTTACGGGCGGGGGAATGTGGCGTCTTATCTCTTCAAATATAGCTTAAACGCAATGAACTATTAACGTGGACCTTAACCTAAATCTAGACTACAGCGTGAAGTCTGCGGATATTGTCGGTTTAACAAAAATGTGAGTATATGCCTAGTAAATATTAAAGAAAATGAAATGAGAGTAAAATTTAAATAAACAAATTATTTTCAGCATGAAGGTAACAGCATCAAAGCCCGGCGATTGATATCGGGATTTGGAATCTTATCACCTTTCCGAACAGTTATTCCAGCAGTCCTCAAGAGGCGCTTCGGCTAGCACACCCTTATGCGGCAAAGCTGCTTCAATACTCTGCACGCAGGCTGGGGCGACATCCGATGGCTTAAGTCGTTCGAGTTTGTACCGTGGCGGGTGATGATACCGATATGATAGGTTGTTAACGACGGATAGTTTTGGTTGTAGTTTTACCATCACCAGGTAGTGGCCGAAGAAGTGCTGTCAATCAATTAAAACGTGGTTGATTTGCAATTCTGTCTGCTGCAGTGAACTCCATGTGTATTTATACTGGAGGCTGTACTGCAAGTAGGTGCGACTAATATATGTATTATTAGAGGCGGCGAATCCAATACGTCGTAGGCCGTTGTCGTTTGTCCACCGCTTAGCTCGGTCTGAACGCCTCCTCCTGGCTAACCTGAGCGTTCAAGTTTTCTATTTATGATGCTCTTTACATCATGCCGTGGCCAGTGGTCGTATTAACGTTCTAGCTTCTCGTGAAAAGCATCCTTCTCATCATCAGTGCTTCCGGAGTGTGGACCATGCACGTAATACTGAAGTTGAGGAACCGACCCTCAACCGATGACTCAACCTGCCAATGCTTTCGTTGATCGATTACCACCCGATTAGTCACAAGCCATTCTCAGCTCATCAGCAGTTGGTTTAGTGTAAAAAATTCACAAGAAACGTCAATTTTTCTACAATTTTTAGAGCCAAATGACGTTTCACTAAGAAGTAATAAGCTTTTCACGTACATTTGCGTTGTACGCGTGTATTTGTGTTGGTTTTAATGTGTTCATCATAGCATGCTGTGCGTTTGACTGCCATCTTTCGCTTGTTTACTTGTTTGCACGGTTAAAATTCTTCGTCTTCAGAATGTTGCGCATTGTGAAAGACGTGAAAATTATGGTTTTGGACACATAGTAACAGTTTGAAGAAGCTGAAAACCCGTATCACTCAACCCTGAACTGGATCAGAAACTGGTAGCTCTAATTCGAAAGAACAACTCAATGACGGGATTTTAGCGATGCAGACAGATCGACTTAAATGGAGAAGTTTGGTCGAATAATTCTGGCATGGCAAGCAATATGTTCCTGCAGAATTTAGTCTACCATTTCTTACACTACCGGAACAGTCAATGCAGAAATATATCGATCGGAGTCTCTGCAGAACAGGTTGCTGCCTTTATATCAGAAGCATAGCATCCCTTCACTTTTTGGCCGGATTTAGCGTCGGCTCATTATGCTAAAACAACTCTCAACTGGCTCACGGAAAAGGGTAAAGATGTCGTTGAGAAAGACATTAATCTGCCAAATTGCCGTCAACTTCGGCTGTTCGAACGCGATTAGGCTATTGTGAAGAGTATCTTCAAAAAGACTGGTAAAGCAGCTGAGAATATGCAGAAATTCAAAAAATGTGGGCTAAGTCGTCCAAAAAATGTGATGAAACACTTGTCCGAAGCTTGATGAAAAGTGTTCGATCTTAACTTCGCAAATTCGTGAAATAATAATATTAATTTACTCAGGTCTTCACAATTTTTTGTTTCAATCCCATACTATCAAGAATCATTCATTTGTTTAAATAAAACATTTTTGACGTAGGACTACGTCTCTGTTTATACTGGGGTACAGTTTAAGAAAATATCTATTGCTGCTAAAAGTCTCTCTTATAAAGGAACCTAACCTAACTTAACCTAAAACTTCTTCAATCGCTGTGTAATCAAATAGAGTTGCTATCAACAAATCATAGCATCAGCTTAGCGGAAGCAGCTTCAAGAGGATTATGGAATCTGATAATGGTGAGTTAATTAACTGCTCTCAGCTTCTGCCAACTAAGACGACTAACTAACTTGTAACCTAGACCAACTCAGCGGAGACAAACAGCGATGATTAACGGATTAGCCATCATTGCGGGTAATTTTCTTCTTTGACGAAAGGAATTGTTCAAGTTTATGCTAGCGGTGGCACTTGACTTCCATCAGCTGTCATGCTCTTAATTTTTTCGACGGCAGTTTTCCTGTTAAAACGAACAATGTTCCTACAGAATAGAAGAAGATAGTCCCCGGAAAAGAACGTTGACAAACATCCCCGAGGCAGGCAGACAGCAAGGCCAGTCGGACATTGTCAAAATGTTGACATTGGTCTGCCAACAAGCAGGAAAAGGAGATTGGACAGTTGTTGACTTTTGAACTCTTTGGAAAACAACGTTGTTTGACCAAGTACAGGACCGAAACATTTTTTGGAAGATTGACTTATCACAGCAAGAATGTTTGTCATCCGATTAAAGAATTAACTGAAAGTTTCACAACTGCTTTCAGCCTCATCCTCTGAACTCAGTAGTCATTGCAGGAGGGAAATTCAACAGCAACATCAAATCACCATGGTTGCACTCGCAACATTTTCACACACACTCGGAAAAACCAGCATGCGATAAGCAAGCATAAAAACAAATTGATAGCAAAGCTCATAATCCTCCCGTTTTACCGATTTCCAAACTCATGTGCACACGGGGATGAAACGATTGAGAACATTATGCCCAAAAGGGTCAAACAGTTGAAATTTGCATAATTTAACCGACCCTAATTGATGATGGCCTCCAGTGGCGGCGGTGGAAAACGGAAACATAATCCTGACGCAAGGCATAATGGCGCTATTGGGGAAGCCTGGTGTTCTGTTCGGTTCGGTTCGGCCGGATAATTTCGAGCACCCGATTTCTGTGGAAGTTGATCTGATTATCTCAATGTTGCGAATCTACATGTGAACCAATTATCCCACTGATTGATGCACCGGTAATAATCGTAGCTTGGGACACCGGGGTGGCAATTATGATTATGGTAGAAAATCGCCTACTCAGATTTGGAACCCATCACGGTCACCCAGGAAACAAACTGTGGAATCATGGATTTCTGCGATTAGCATTCGGGTTGATTGCGATAGATGGGAATTTTCGGGGTGATTATAAAATTGAATTGTGCGGAATTATAGACGCTGTGAACTTATGTGGGTCTCACACTGTGAGAGCTTGATGATGACATTTTTGACCAGAGGAAGTTAAATTCATTTCGGAGGCAACCCACAGAACCCTAAATAAACTCTTCCCTTTTGTCTGTGATGAAGGTTGCCAGTGGCTCGTCGTCACCTACTGTGACCCGAACCCTTCTTCACCTTTATGATGGTGACGCAACGCTCTGGGTAAACAAAGTCTCGTTGGCTATAAATAGCGACCACGCAGTGTCGGCTACATGTGACTTTCCTCAAATCTACTAATTGATAGATGGGTTCGTTCGGATGGGTTCCTACCACTCAAATATTACAATTCAATCACGGTGACAGTGTTGGAACTGTCAATTAAAATTCATACGCCACCCCTATTCAACGTTGATCTGACATGATCCGGGTTTCATGCTGGAAGGTACACGATTTGGCCAATCAGGACCTCCTTATCTATTATCTCCTAGATTTAATGAAGTCTTTAATGGAGGTTCTGCAGTTACAACTTAAATTGCTTGTTGGAAACCGAAATGCAAATATTCAGACCCTACCAGGTTACGAGCACAAATCCAAAAGCTCCAGAACAATGCAAATACCGATGCAGCACCAGCAGCAGGGACGTGGTCGGACCGGGAAAATTAAAACATATGAAATTGTTCAATTTCCATAAACATCTACGTTTGCACTAGGTTGGTGTTATAGTAGAGCTTCTTTTCGGAATTTCTCGGTTGTGGACTGGAAAGAACAGCTGGAGAAAAGTTATTTCAATTGAAAATATGCAGTTGCCTGGCTCGCACTGGAACCAGAATACAAATTCTGAACCGCAACAATGGAACATGTGTTGTTATCTCTTTTGCTGTTTGCATCAAAACGTCGTACAAGCTTGTTTCGGGTGCGACGGAGAGCCCAGGTGGCAGCGGAGGTGGGGTGTGAATTACATTGACCAAGTTCTCATCTCTCACACTCTTTATCTGGTGTGGGAGCAGCTCGGTCATCCCAGTTGGCTTTGGAGCAGGACTTTTCCTTGTGGGGGGATTTTTTTTTTTGAAGGACTAGTTTACTGTGATACTGTGTTATCGCAAATGCATTCTGGATTTGTGACATTCTCTTGAAGAATCAGGATTTATTTTCGGATACTGTATACGGTGCTCATTCTTGTTCATTTTGGAGGTGTTTTCTTAGTAATCAAGTCAAAACAAGACATGATGCTGATGTCTAGTAAAATACAATCACAAGTTGAGTTTCGCTTTTTGTAACTTGCGATATTATTTTGCAATTGAATGGCAACTTATTCAGTATCCTCTATCTGTACCTCATGTCGTGCCGACTGAACCATACACAGATAAAAAAAAACGTTGAATTTTCTGCGGTATCTAATGTACATAGAGGGAATGCTATATTTGGCAGAAAATAATAAGATATTACTCGCGTATTTTTTTAAAAGGACCTATCTAACAATTTGCTTATCCCGAGGAAAACGAGGTTGAAGAATATGAAAATATTTTTTGAAAATGTTTCAAACTGGATCAAGTTTTACTCATTCAATTGCTTTTGAGGGCAAGAATTGTTGTTGAATTTGCTACAGTAATGGTCTTTGTAGCATTTTATGTTAAAATAACAACGAAAACATCAAAAATGTTAGATAGGACATTTTGCTTAACCGAACTGTACATTGGTCGTGCCACATAGGACATTTTATTCCAATGATAGCTACATAGGTCATTTCAAGTTTTATTATCATTCTATTCGTAAATTAGAACATGACACATAGCAATAGAGATTGCTTTCTCTTTCACACACGCACTATTCTTTCTACGTGCCTTCTCGTAGATCAGATCTGGCAAATTTGTATTCAGGGCATTGCCACACAATGTGGTTAACGTCTTGGTAGGCAGTGCCACAGCCGCAAATACATGATTGTTAAAATAAGAAGTTTCTGGCATTTATCCATAAATTCGACTGTAAAGAACTACTGCACTGGGTCATAATGAAATGTGTGATAGTGAAAGTTCACAGAGAAAAAGTTGATATTAACGTTAAATTTGGGTTAATTCTTTGGGAAGTGCACTAAAAAAACGTCATAGAAAGTGTAGCCATGAAAATACATGTAGCGACGGTTTCGTCGTGTTTTATTTCTTATGAAATAGGCAATAATGCATAGTCTAATAATGTCCCTACGATATATTTTTATTTATGTTTTAGTTTTTACAAATTACAATGATGCGTGTAACAAAAGATTCAATTATTTTTTTTTTTTTCATTAATCCTCTTCCATCATCATTTATCTTTGTTTTCGCTTTCCATATTTCATAATACATTGCTTATCTCATTCCTCGTTCTTCATCTTTAACTCTGTTTCGTTCTTCGTTTTTATCCTTTTCACCCGTGCTCTTCATCCTTCTTAATCGTCCTCGTTCTCCAAGTCCATATCATCTTCAAATCCTATCGTTTCTGCTACTTTAGATTTTCTGCCTCGGCCAGGTGGTGGTAGAGTTTTTAGAAATGCCTCATAATACCACTTTTGTGTAACGTATGGTAGTAATCGACGCAGATCTTCCAACTTTGCCGTTGGTAGTTGGATGGGGGCTGATAGTATGGGCTCTAGCTGAAGGTCCTCTAGTAAAACAGATTTTGTCGTTAAAAGGTAAATCTCTTTTGCGTTTTCATCGCCGACATGCTTCTTGAACGCTACGGTTCCAGGGTTCTCCGTAGAACAGACGAAAACCATCGCTTCTTTGAATTTGAACGGCTCATTGTCCGTTGTTGTTTTCGACTGCCTTTTGGCTAGAAATTCTTCACGTTCCGCGAGGTTTTTTATCTCCTTTAACTGGACTTTGAACACGTCACATGTGTTGCAAGTATCAACTTTCGGCTTCCTAAATGTGAGTCCGAGCGATTTAAATGCGAGTCTGTATGTATTATAGTGCACAGGAATAATGTTGTCCGCACCACACTTATCCTGATACAGCTCGTACATTTGCATGATTGTTAAATCGGAGGATAAGTACAACTTAGACGATTTTTCTCGACTGTAGTGATTTTCCTCAGCTGGGAATGATTTGATGTGGTTGAGTATATACTCAGCGTGCTCAGGGCTAATTTTCTTTCTCGAGTGGTTTTGTTTTCGCATGTTTTCCTTAGCTATTCCTGCACCCAAAACCAGCTTATCGGCAAGAACACGAACTTTTCGTTCCTTGAGGTCAAACGTTGACAAAAACATAGTTTTGCAAACCTTGACCGGACCTCCAACGGCTGGCAGCCTATAGATCCTAATTCGAGTACGCCGTGACATGAAAACCTATACATAAAGAAATGAAATAATGTAAATTTTAATATAAGAAATTTACATAAACCTAAAACTCTTCTATACATGCCACCTAAGGCACACAAATACATATTACGTATTTTTATATACGCCAGCAAATTCAATTAGGCGACGGACTCGTTTGACAATTGGATTTGAACGTAAACCAGAATAAAGGTGATTATTTATTTGATATTCTTACCTTCGGACGAACCGTGTCAATTACGGTAATATGGTTGGATAAAAACTGGTTTTGTCCTGATTGAGATAGCTCTAATATCTTTGATAATAACTCGGTTCGGATGGGTTCAGAAAATTTGTCATAACGCCGCATCCTGCAATTACACGGCGGCTTCACTCACCTTGCTGCGACAACTCTTCCGTCAATTCTTTCGTATGCCAGTCCTCTTTCCTTGAGATCTTTGTTCCTTCTCCGCAAACTAAATTTGCTTTTCTTTGGATGAGAGTTTTCCTTTGTTTGTTTATTACTTCTACGCTTCGTTTCTTGGTCTTCAGCGGCAGATGAAGCATCCGTATCGTGATCAGAAAATATGTCATTCTTGAACTTTTCAAAATATTCATAGATTGATAGCTCATTCAGCAACGTCGCATTACCGTCGGGTAACCAATATGGATCCATGTCATCTGCTGTGTAATCTTCTCCAACATCATCATCGTCCACATCTTCAGCTTGAGATTTTGAACCAGGCGTAGACAATGCTTCTTCATCTACTTCGACATTCATTACCGGACGGTGCTGTCGTGTTTGATGCATTGAACTTTGTTGAGCACCTCGGATCTCATTTGGCGGCATTTGAAATATTGATGCACCAGTATTTTGCGTTCGCAGATCGAGTATCATAAATTTCTGACCGACAGGCTCAATAGTGGGCGACTTAGTAACGACCAAATTCAATGGTGCGTCATTGTCTGAGTTTTCGTCCATCGAGAAGTTCAGAGCAAAAGAAACATGGCTAAGCGGAGTGGACGTTTGACAGCGTTGGAAAGATGGAGTCTCATTCCACTGATCTCCAAAGAAGGAATCTACAAAAATAAATAAATGAATAATAAATGTTAAAGAAATTTCAAAGTAATGTAGGGTCGAATTGGTCATTCTGTGGAATGGTTTCCTGCACTTATGCCTACAACTTACCACTGCTATCTTTTAGTGAAGATTGTTTCCTTGGTTCGGGCATGGTGGAAAAATTTGAAATATCCCTTAAAGTCTCCCGATCAGTTCCTGAGTAGGTCAGGTTTGCCCAAGGTCCTCCATATTGACTTCGAGAATTTGGATTTACATAGCCAGCTAGATAGCAAAAGCATATTGGAACTAACTTAATAAACCAGAATTATTCATATAAGATTGCTCTAAAATACCTCTCAGTTGAACTTGTCGCCGTCCGGAAATTTCTCTATTAATCACATTCGAACCAACCGAATAGTTATGATTCGAACCATACTGTATGTTCTGATTTGTAACCAACGGTGAACGCTCCCGGAACGTATTATTGCCAACTGAAAAGTAACAGATGTGTAATGATAATTTCATTTAGATATGGATGTTTTAAAGTACCATTTGCCAGCATGATCGAACTTCCGTTGATCGGTGCATGAGCACGACTAGGTCGTGATGCGAAATTATCAAGTTGCCTGGATGTAGATGCCATCGATTCCACCGATATGTTTCTCAATGATCTTGATTGGGCAGCGCTCGTATTTCCTGAATAATAGAAAATGTTTGTGAACCAGTTTTGACCTTGAAATATGTACTTAACCTACTGTTCATTATTTGGTTTTCGTTTCCATAGAGCGAAGTGGTGCTATCTTTGCGAGGTCGACATTTTGCGCCTCTTTCTTGTACGTCCGGGAAGAAGTTTCGGAAGGTTACATCCTGAACATTCGGCAGACCGCAGAGAGCCGTCTTTGGTCAGATCTTTCGGGGTTTCCACTTTTAGTGTTTGCTCTAAATACACTTCTTCGATGCTGTCATCTTGTAGAGGATCCCGCAAAGGATCTGAACCATAATTGGCGACAACGCTACTTTGCTGGCTACTACATACAGCAACTTCCTCAAACTGTGCTGCTGATGCTTGATCCGGACGTGATGTAAAAATTGTTGTGGCTGCGGCTGCAAGAAACGATCAATATTTAAGATATATTTTGATTTTTATAACCTTATTTTAAGGAACTAATGCACTTACCAAGGAGCAAATCGAACGCCGAATTATTCATTCCTTCCGACATTGTTCGAACGGTATTTTTTGCTTTCTTCAATCGAACGACCGAAGTACGGAGTTGCTTTGTTATTTTTGTTCTGACACTTCAGACGTTTAGCGCAACAGGTAAACTGATACGTCTTATCAAACAGTAGAGCATCGCTATTGCGAAATCAGACATCGGACGTTTTGTTGATTTTCAATTTTCTTAATGTTATGGAAACATATCAAAATGCGTGTTTTAACATAATGTTGATAAGTGCAATAGCAATAGTGTGCATTAATTAATTCAATTTGTTTACATTTGTTACATAGGACCTTTTGAAAAGTTACGCGAGTAAATGTAAATTTAAGCCAAATAACGCCTGTTGTATGAATGATTGCAAACATTGTTGTATTGTTGTAAATTTCTGTAAGAACAGAGCCACCGCCTGGTATTTTGGCGTTCTTGGATTTGGCACCCCTTGCCGAGGTACATATTTTGCCAAGCATATTGAAATTTGCGCAAACTAAAAAGGAGGATGTTTGAAAACATTCAGTTTTAGTTAAACTTGTGTCGCTCTCCATGTCCTTTGATTTTCATTCGGTTGCGTTTCAAATTTATCTCTAACAATAATTTATCAACAGTGCCATGCATGTATTGAAGTGCAATTTATTTACGTTTATTTGTCAACCTTAAAATTCAATTTTCCGCTCTTGTACATTCGCAAACCCCATGATGATCGCATCCAAATCAATTCTGGATAATATATCAAGTGCAATAGAAATCAGGACAAGACTGGTCTACCGGACCTGTCCCACAACAGATCGCAAATAATTTGTGACGATTTTAACTCTACTGAAGCTTCGTGGACGATCATGGTAGGCTTTGCGTGTAGGCGGACGTCAAGTTTCATTTCTTGGTGGCATTTTTTTTCGCTCTTAAGAAATAGGAAAATCGATAGTTTTCAGTTCTCTTGTACTGAGTGTTGACGATCGGTTGTTGTTTTGTCTGAAAAGTATTTGCTATTTTGCACTGCTGCGTACGTTTTGAGAAGTGTATTGAACTTTAAGATGAATCCGAGCTACATTAGTCTTTGTAACTACTGTCAGCAGGAGTAAGAATGTTGCATCCCTGATGATGATCCACTGCAAGGCAAAAATAGATCCAAAATCCCATTAATTTAGACGACGCAGGGTAGGAGTCCTGAAAAATTGCTTATCTTATGGGAATCCAATGGTGTTGGTTTCATTTAGCGTTGACCACAGTAAGTGTCCAAGTTTGCCCATTTATCCTTTCCTTTTGGATGCAAACTAGAATTATTACCCAACAACTAAACTTGGTGCTACTATATTGAACCCAAATGCACTGTAAATTTGCAATAAAAGCTGAAAAACTGTAGGGAACAAATTTCACTTTGATCGGATGCCAGGAAGTGGTCCATTTTACCCGATTTTTCTTCACCCATGCATAAACTCATATACCATGTGGTTCGGAAGATTGGCGCCAGTAATATTGCTCTCACTTGCACTGTACTTATGTAAAAATGTCCGGAGAATCAAATGGTGTTGTTTTCTTTTAGGGTTGACCACAGTAAATTGTCCATTTTGCCCGAATTCACCTCATAATTTAATATTATCATTTAAATCATGCTGTTTTGAAGATCGGCGCCAGCAATATTACTCTCACTTGCAATTTATTTTTGTAAAACTCTACAGAGACTCGAATGCTGATAGTTTCGTGTAGGGTTGATCTTAGTAAATTGTCCATTCTACCCGAATTCCCCTCATAATTTAATAATCTTATATATATCATGCTGTCATCTTCAAACGGCGCTAGTAATATTGCTCTCACTTGCACTGTACTTTTGTTAAAATGTCCAGAAAATTGAATGATGATGGTTTTATTCACGGCTGACCTCACAAAATGGTCCATTTTACCCTATTTCTTCTCACACTTGAGAGAAAACTCATATAACATGCGGTTTCAAAGATTGTCATTTCTACATAAGATTCAATCGAAGATTTTCCATCCCATAAATAAAATCACGTTTCTCTTTTAGTTCAACTCGTTTCTCTCGATCAACTCGTTGCTGGAGAAGTTATGGACTGAAGACTTGTATAACAAGGATTCGATGGCTTACAGGACATTGAATAACTAATTTGAGCAGGAGCTACACGTCCTAACGTCAGATAAACCATACAATGTCCACACCATCGGATTCTAAACAGGCATTTCAGTAGCCAATGATGCTGCATCAGATTCCACTTTCCTGCACTTCTCAGAAGAACTTACCTCGCCTTCCTTGAAAAACTTTCAAAAATTTCTTTGAAAAACTTCTTTGAAATTCCTGAAGAAGAACTTTCTTGAAGTTCTCTGTAGAAGATTTCTGAAGAACTGCTACGAAGTTCTCTTTAGAACTTCTCTCAACTTCAATAAAGAACTTCTCTATATTTATGTGAAGAACTTCCCTGACATTACTTGCCTGAAATTCTCTGAAGAATTTTCGCAATCTTCTGTGAAAAATTATCTGAAGTTCTCTGAAAAACTTCCCTGGAATTCTTTGAAACACTTCCCCAAGGTTCTCTGCAAAACTTCAACGAAGTTCTGTTTTGAATTTCATCGAAGTTCTCTGAAGAACTTCCTCGAAACTCTCTGCAGAACTTCACCGCAGTTTTCTGAAGAACTTCCCTGAAACTCCTCTGAAAATATTTTATGTAGTTTCACTGGAGAACTTCCCTTAAATTTCTCTGAAGAAATTTCCAGAAATTACTCTCTTGCTTTTCTCCGATAAATTTGGCTGAACACTTCTGAAGAATTATTTGAAGTTTTCTGAAGAACTTCCTTGAATTTCTCTGAAGAATTTCCCCGAAGTTCTCTGCAGAACTTCACCGAAGTTCTCTTAGAACTAACCTGAAGTTTTCTGAAGAACCTCCCTCAAATTCCTCTGGAGAACTTTCCTGAAATTTTTTTCCTAAAATTCTCTGAAGAATTTTTCTGGACTCTTCCGAAGAGTTATGGAAATTTCTCGAAAGAACTTCCTTGAACTTTTGAAACGCAGTGCTTTTATTTGGACCAATTTTGTATAAATGTAAATATGTAAATACTAGATTTGTAGTTCAAGGTAGTGTAGATAGTAGATTATGTGTTTCAAATTAGATTTTCGTTTCCAATTGGTTTCTTGTTTTGAGTCGTATTATTCATTGTACATTTGTAAGGTTTCTTATTGCATGATAGGTGGAAGCTTTTTTATAGCACGCTAGGATGAAAGTTTGTTTTTATGGGAGGCTACATATGCGAAAGAGATGGATATCAAATGAACACCTGAATACAATACAATGGCTAAGCCGAACATCATTTCTCGCGTCCGATTCAATTTCTTTGATTCCGTGGTTTCTTGGGCAATGGAGGTTTTAATCCCGGCCATTACGCTAGCGAATCGGCTGGAAAACAGTTTTGTTTGACGCGGTTTTTAAGTGTTCCAAGTGTTTAGTCAAACGTGACTTGTTTAAAAAATGGCATGAGCCAGTTCATAGATGTAACTTTTTTTTGTATATTCAGTTTTTAAGAGTGCTTTTGTGTAGCATATGCGTTGCAAAAAACTGGTAAAATCGAATTAAAATTGTGACTACGTACAAAAAGGTAATGTTACTAAATGTTTAATTTCGGGTGATTCTTGATTTTAATTTTATAATTTCGCGTTGGACAGCTCGTTCGACGGGCTGGATTAGTATTCCTCGTTCGGCGATCGTGGATGCTGAACAATTTGATTTGAGCGATTTGGTGAACATTGTTTGCAAGAACGCCAGACTCGTGCGCCCTGCAAAGGCCCACCTGATCAGGTAGCTAAACGGAGGAGAGTGAAGTTCGCCCGGAAAACTAGTGAATTTTTTCCAACGATCGCCAATAATCTGTCGTGTTTCCACCCTACGTTACAATCCTTGTGAAACAGATACCGAGAGCGCGGTTTCAGTGATCCGTTGTCAAGTGTCGGACACTGAACCGGACCTTACCCAAAATATATAGTAGTCTTCCTTAACCCCGCCTGGTCATAGCGGAAAGGTACGCGAAGCCGGGTTGCTTGGGAAAGGGGACTCCTATATTGAAGGAGACGGTCAATTCCGGACGTCCTCGACAAGATTTAAATCGGAAGCCTTCCGTCCAGCCACCACTCTCTCGGCAACTCTAGTTTCGGCCATATTGCGCACGGGTCTAGGTACACCGCGACATGCCATTTGTGTGGTCAAGCGTCGCCATTTTGGAACCGTCGCCATTTCGGAGCCGTCGCCATTCCTGAACCGCTATCACCGCTTCAAATTATCATCGCTTCGTTCCGTCATCAGAAAAAACCTGCGCAGGGATGTCCGCACAACGTTTTCATGGCCATGATTAGTTAGATAATTTGTAGTTTTAGAGCAAGCTCTGTCCAACACGAGTGAAGCTTGTAAATAGATGTTAAATAGATTGAGATTGGAGTTTGTTGTTTAGATTCCGTTTTTTATTTACGTTTCGTCCTTAAGCTGGCTCATTCGTCATTTTCAATATTGCGTTCATCTATTCAAATCAAGCACATTCGTTTGGAAACAGGTTCGTTGGTTGGTTCCGGCTTTAAAGTTCAAAGAGACTACGGAAATTATATAACTTGAATGGATTGGTGGAATTTTCGTTAATTTTATCGGCAAAAGGTGTTCATTTGAGGTTTCAGCAGTAGCATATGTGCGTTTGAAGTAGGGTTTTCCTAAAGTACCGTTCGGGTGGTTCCTCTGAGGAACTTCCCTGAGCTTCTCTACTGAAGCTCTTCGAATTTATCTACAGAACTTCCATTAACTTTCCTGAAATTTCTCTCACAAGTTAATGATCTTAAGTATTTGGTTCCCAAAACTAATTCTGTATGTAGACTATTCTTAGTTGAACCCGGAGAACAGACATCCAGGCTCGAATTTTTTTTCCTATTTACTGTGTAATTTTTTAAAAGCAAATCGTTTGAAAAACAACGCCGCCTAGTTTAGGTTTCACCAAACTAAAATTGACAAACAATCAAATCTCGAGGCGGGAAAGTGGCGCCATCAACATACGATTCACCAAAACTAACGAAAACGAACTGAAATTTCAAAATGGCAGTTACAGAAATTTACACACGAAGGGCACTTTAGCTTGAATGTCTGTTCTCTGTGGTTGAACAGCTTCTCCAAGTTCGCATTTCCTTATGTACGAACGAATTAATGCACGAATATGTACGAACATTTAATTTATTGACATGCATGTAAAATGGGCATTTTTTATGTGAGGTTCTTAATGAACGGTGAATACCTTCTAATCAATATACGCAGAAATTATTCTGAATTCCTAAACCAATTGACAACTCTTTCAACAATTTCCTTTCTCCCGCAGACAAAGATCTGGCGCGCGAGATAAACGATCTGCGCATAAAACCGGACGACTTCATCCCGAGCAAACTCATCGGGCGGGGTTCGTTCGGCGAGGTTCAACTGATGCTTCACAAGTCATCCAAGCAGGTCTACGCCATGAAGCGCCTGTCCAAGTACGAAATGATCACCCGCTCGGATACGGCCTTCTTCTGGGAGGAACGGTATATCATGGCCCATGCCAACTCCGAGTGGATCGTCCAGCTGCACTACGCCTTCCAGGACAGTAAGTACCTGTACATGGTAATGGACTATATGCCGGGCGGGGACATTGTCAGCTTGTCAGCAACTGTGGAGTTCCCAGGACAATGTGGAAAACAAGGCCACAGCAATTAGTTCATCACATCGAAATCACCATCGGCATCGGTCGTCAAACAATGCCAAGCTTTGCGCATGGAGAATATGCTTCAGAGAGAACGGAACACGATCGAAATGCAGTACAACGACAAGATCAAAATGCTGAAAAAGCAGCTGATGGATATCCAGGAGAAGTATAAGAACGAAACGGAGAACAGTCAGAAGATGAAGAAGCAACTAGTCAAACTGAGGTTGTCCAAATCGGAAGTCGAACAGAAGGCAAACGATCTGCAGTCGATATTGGCCGGGTTGAAAACAGCCCGGGACGTCTTGCAGCAGGAGGTGGCTGATCTTCAAAACCCGCTTAGCTCAGGAGCGGAAACGCACGGATTCAAATGACCGAACTGCAAAAGAGC
>JASCZW010002952.1:0-33367 GCA_034211315.2 Aedes japonicus | reverse complement strand
AAATCAATGATAAGTCGAATCGTTCCCACTTCAATCACGCTCTTATCTCGCCCTCCATGGTGTTGTCTTAAAGAGCAGTGTACAGCTCACGTAGGATGATTAATTGATGTCCTGGGCGAATCGCTCGGTCCAGGACTATTGTCGTTTCCATCGGCAAACAACCCACCAATCACCGAAGCCCGCAACCGTGTATCGCAATTCACGTATCATTCGATAAATTAATGATCCCTCATTCCCGAAAATCCCACGTGACATCCAACGTACTCGACGCACACGCCAAGGACCACGCGGTTCAGTTGGAATGATCAATGAATGGCAGCCATGCGTCCTCCACCCACGATTCCGTGGGGCTTCGAATCGAACAACAGCCATCAACCAGTCATCTTTGAGTGGGATTGAGTAATGATTGCTTTTTGCGCTTTCCGGCGGCAAGAACAAACCCCCACGGGGCTTCATGCGAGTTCCACGGAGGAAGAATTTCCAAGAGAACCACTTCCAAAAGCAGTCAAGTGCTAATCGAGTTTGATGGTTGATGGGTGAGCAGAAGCTGGTGGAAGTGGTGTGAATAATAAACACGATATTAATAAGCGGAAAGCAATGCTGGGCTCGGGGCGCTGGCAGTGCTGGTTTGCGTTCAGCGTGCTTTTCTTGGGCCGTGGATTGTTGACACTCGAGATTTGCGAGATAGAACATGATCCCCAAAAGGATGGCGGAGGCCGTGTTTCAGAGCTTGTTATACCAAAATGATCTCGCTGATTTATTTTCCAATGAATAATGAAAATTTGAGGTTTTAGAGGGCAGATAATTTCCAATTACACCTATCAGAAACCGACTTCAGTTTTCTAATCTTCACATTTACTTCAAACAAGATAACATCCAACATCTCCGACAAACATCTGTTGTTGTCAGGAAAAAAAATCATATTAAAGCTCCCACCGCTTATTGGATTACTTCCAAGTCCTGTGACCGCGAATGAAAATCCCACGACAACCATTAAGTATCATCCCACAGCAAATTCGCAGTATCTCACTTCTGTTGCTGTCGTTTTCCGTCGTTGTCTTTTCTCCGCCTCTGACCGCGCCGTTTCTGTTGACTGTCCCTGCGGTATCAAAAATGACCTACTTTTAAGTTCGCTGGTTGCTTCTATTTTGCACCTAATCCAGCGGACGCGGCCCAAAACTGTCGTGAAAACGCTTCAAGCAATCACAGTGAGAAAGAAAAAACCGTCGCGTTCATCCGTTCCCCTTCCCTAGCTGGGATTTTTTAAACTTCCTTCAGTTGATTCTCAGCAGCGAATCGTTGCTGTCTTCAACGGATGGTTGGTGGGTATTCACTTCCTCTAAACTCGAATGGCAGTGTGATTTGCTGATGCTACTTGCTTCAAGAGGATATTATTTTCAGGGAAGATGTCGCATTGACGTTTAACAGAGTACCACGCAATTGTGGGGACACCTCAACTAAAAGATGTATTAAGGAGTGTATCGAAAATAAGCTATCCACAAACTTTCTTTCAAATTATGTTGAAAACTGATATTTTATTCATAAAAAAAATTGATCCTTTATTGTACGAGGTTAAACTTGAACATAATTAAGACCGGATGAAATTTAAGTTATTCCTTCACGAATTTTCGAACTTTGGATCGAATGTTCTTCATCAAGTTCCGGACAAGTGTTGCATCGCATTTTTTGGACGCTAGAGCCCAACTTTTTTTGAACTCCTGCATATTCCCAGCTGCCTTATCAATCTTCTTGACGACCCTCTTCATGATTGCCCAGTAACGTTCGATGGGTCGAAGCTGAGGGCAATCTGGTGGATTGATATTTTTCTCAACGAAATCTACCCTTTTCCGCAAGCCAATTGAGAGTGGTTTTGGCATAGTGAGCCGACGCTAAATCCGGCCAAAACAGTGGAGATGTACTATGCTTCTTATATAAAGGCAACAATCTCTTCTGGAGACATTCAGATCGATACAATTCCGCATTTATAGTTCCGGTAGTGTAAAAAATGGTTGACTTCAAACCACAGGAACATATTGCTTGCCATACCAGTACCTTTAGACCGAATTTCTCCACTTGAATCGACCTGTCCGCATCGATTACATCCTCCCCAACGACGGCAGTAAAGTTTTGTGGACCTGGAAGGGTTTTTGAGTCCTCCTTTACATAGGTCTCATCGTCCGTCAAAACGCATGCATCCCGACGCTGCAAAAGACGCGAATACAATTACCTGGACCTTGTTGCTGCTCGCTTCTTCTGTTCTGCACTTTGTTTCGAGATTTTCTGCTTCTTGTATGTCTTCAGGTGGTTTCGCCTCTTGATACGCTGGATCATTCCGATACTTGTTCCTCCTTTTTCGTCCAAATCACGTATTGACATTGATTTGTTCTTCATGATTAGAGATACCACTTTCTGCTCCAGTTTCGGGTTGGAAGAACCGGGTTTTCTGCCTCTTCCTGGTAGCTCATCCAAAGAATAGTGTTCCCCAAACTTATTAATGATGGTTTTAACACTCGCATGATGAATTCCAAACCGCTTCGCCAATTTTCGCATAGTAATACCCTTCTCACATAGCCATGTGTTCAGAACCTTAATTTTCACTTCCTTTTCAATACGCGACATCTTGAAAACGCAAAATTTGAACCGCACAAACAAGTAAACAAAAGAAAGCTGACAGTCAAACGCACAGCATGCAGTGTTCAGAGCATACAAAACCAACACAAATACATGCGTACAACGCAAATGTATGTGGATAGCTTATATTCGATACACTCCTTATTCTGCTATTGATTCATGCGCTTCCTTCATATTAACGGCATGAGCTAACGGAATAGAAGGTTTCCTCTTTTCCTTGATGCAGTAGAACGGCTTTCAAACATAACTTGCTGCTATCGATAAATAAACGCCATTCAGCTGCATCATTTGGCTCACCGAACTCATCAAATAAGCCGTTTACGACATGGCTACAACATGCTTCGTCCTTAGTAGAATAATATCTGTCAAATTTCTTGTGACGATTTCTGTGACAAGAAAGTTTGACCTCCATGCTCAGCATTCTCGTACGATAACAATTTTGTGTTTCTTTCCAATTCCACCTCGAATTCCTCCTCGCTTTTTGTTGCGGTTGATTCAATAGAGGGCGTTCGTTTACGCTTTGGATAAATACGATGCGGAACTGGACTTGAATGTGGAACAGGTTTTGCCATAGAAGCCACTTGTGGATACTCAACTGTTTTGTGACGTCACGGTCGCTTAACTTTTGTTAAACAGAAATAACAATTCGTTGCATGACAGAACGGTCGACGCCATATGGTGGGCATGTCAAAGGACAAATAGCGACTGAGAGATAACAAATAAGTGAGTTAGTAAGTAATACATTAACACTTATTTAAATTAGATGACGTAAGACAATGTCGATCAAAAAAGTACTAAAAACTACGATGCTGTATGCTTTCGTTTATATGAAAGTTATTCAAACAATCAATTTACCTTGCGCCTGACATTTACCTAGTCGTGCACGTTTTGCACGTGCTTCATAAAACTTTTGGAATCCACAGTTCGTCAAAGTTTCTAGGATCAATTTTAAAATATTGCCTATATGCCTTTTGCAACGAAGCAGGGAAATCGAACGGCATTGTAAAAATATAGTTGTCAAAGACATAACAAAACTTTTGTGGCTCATTTTTACACTTGAATTCACGTTTTGTCGTACATATGGTCGTACATATGTTGAAGTAAGAAGCTGTCAAATTGAATTGATTGCGATAGGTTCTCGCCGAGCGGTCTCACAAACACTAGCGCAAAGTACGTTTTAGAAAATATCACATTTTAGCGCCAACATTTGATCAGGGCGAATCTGTTTTTGTGAACAAACACTTTGTCTGCTAATTTATCGGAAGTTGAGTACAATTCCTTCTAGTTGAATATATCAGCAAATAGAGATAAAGCTCCTTTTCCTTAAAGAGTGCTTAATTTGTATTTCTGACCTTTTGTTCAAGAGAAAAGGACTGCAAAAGCCATTGTTTACAAAAGCAGATTCGCCCTAATCTGATGTTGGCGCTGATTTTATTTTGCGTGACAGCAGGCAGAGGTTGAAAACAAAGTAAAGGTAATGTTTGTACAATGACGTCTATATAAGGTCTGGGGCAACGCACTGCTTGCTTGTATTGGAAGCAAAAATAATGTAAACATTGCTGAGCCGACGAGTGATGACGTAACACTATTGAACTTTCTATTGGCGGGCATAGGTTCAGAGAAAAAAAACGATTGAAACGTTTATTATGAATGCTGAATTGTGGAAATAATCATGATACAAACATCATTTATTGAGCAGAGGGATTACATGGATACCCGATAACATGGATCATTTATAGTGAATTTAACTAAGGTAATTGAATTTTTGCCTCAAAAACTTTCAAACGCTGAGACTTGACATTCTAGTAGCGATATAGAGCCAATTTCCATCATCGGTAGACTGGAATCGGTTGAAAAATTAAATTTTATAGCGCATACAATAAACAATCACGAACAAATCAAAATAAATAGTATGAAGCAGCACTTTGCGAGCTTTTGTGTAGCGAGCGCAAGGAGTGCAGTGGTATTAGTGTCATGAGCGTGTTTTGCTCATTTCACTAATACTGTTGTGGCTACTGCGCTGGAACATATATAGACGTCATTGATGTTTGTAGTGTTTCTATATTCATGTATGTAAGAATGCATATGTGCATAAATCTGTGGATGTATGTGTGTGTTAACTTATACACGACTGTTAATTATCTAATTTTCTCAATATCACTTATACCTTCAATTTCCATGATTTTAAAAACATACTCATTACTTCGACAATTTTTCAACCGATTGCATTTTCTTCGGTGTTTAAGATCCAATTATGACATGATTTTTTTAATCGTGTTATCTCATTAGCAATGTTGATTATTCGAGATGTTTATGGAAAATTTTCAGAAACATAAAAAAATTGCAACAAACTTGTCAATAACTCAATTTTTTTTAATCAGGATATATTATGTAAAGTGAATTTAAGTGAAGTGAAATGTGTTAAGCTTCATATTCATTAAAAAAACTGATTTAAAAATGTGGAACTGGATCCAAAGATATTGACATTTTAGTTAGTGTACTTTTGACTAAAATCAAAAAAATCAAAATGTTTTAAAAATGCTGTAAACTATTACAACTGTTAAAAGTCAGTTTTCGTATAGTTCGTTATTCATTTCGCATCAATCATGTTGATGCATATTTTGAATGTCAAGACTCTGCTTTTTGTTAGAGTTTTTGTCCCCAGGTTACATAGTACCTGACAATTCGAGAACTTTTGGACCTTTCACGTATTTAGTTTAAAGGGACCCTCCATGTGCTGGAAGTAGCTATTCGAGACTTTCAGTTTTTCAGCCACATACTTAATCAAAGTATTTGGATGACTTTTGAATACAATCATCACCTTTCGCAGCAGTTCGTTTAGTTTCATTTCAAAAACATCGGAACTTGACTGACGACGGCGATGAAGGTAGGGAGACAAGGGGCATAATGGGCATACGGGGTGATTTGAGCACCCCTCTTTTTCTCCACTGATCTGTATAGATACACACTGAATTTGCTTATATGATCCTAATATAGACATGGATATAAGATTGTTCGCCACTGCCATAGAATTTCGTAGTGCTAGAGCACTATCAATCAGTTCAGGAGTCTGGATGAAGACTTCAAAAGACTCTAGACAAAACGTCAAAACGTCGAAAGTAACAATTGTAAACAATGACTTTAAACGTTCAAGTTTCCTGGAAATGCCAGGTTGCTAACATCAACATCCACTACCGACGGGAAGGTAATAACTCCCTATATATGTTTCTGGTGCTTTATTGTTTGTGGGAACAAGCAGATCCCAGAAAAATACGCTAGAAGTCATTGTTTACAAATGTGGATTTTGACCTTTTGACTATGTCGTATAGAAATGTTGCTAAGATCAAAAATGCTCATGGAAATGGTATTTGGCACAGATTGAAATTCCATTGGCAATTTTGTTGGAGATTAATACATTATGTGGCGCGTTATTTTAAGATATCTCAGAATTAAGTTCAGGTGGAAGTTTCTTATATTGAACTTATCTTTAGAATGTGTTGTTATGTTTTGTCTTTTCATAATAAGTGACTTTCATCCTGAGGCACAGATACACGAACTGAACCCTACATATCATACTTATCAACACATGGGAGACGAATCAGATATAAGACTGAGCAAGACGAACTGCTACAAGGAGCTGTGCAAATCTGCTGATGTAATTCCCTGGGACGGCGCGTACAGTATTGTCATGGCGAGAATTAAAGGCCCATCAATGGCTGCAGTCTAGCTATGTCTAGCAAAACTGAAAGTTATCGTAGATGAACTTTTCCCGACGCACGACCCAACGACGTGGCCACGTACACTGTACGACGAGGCAGAGAGAAGTAATGTTGAGGACATGAAAGTCTCGAACGAGGAGCTCGTGGCAGTGGCGAAAGGGCTTAAGGTGATCAAGGCACCCGGACCGGATGGCATCTCTAAAGTGGCTCTGAAAGGGGCGATTTAGGCATTCCCTGAAATTTTCAGGGATGTGCTGCTGAAATGTCTAGAGGAAGACTATTTCCCGAACAGGTGGAAAATACAAAAATTAGTGTTGTTTTCGAAGCCAGGAAAGCCTTCACGGGATCCAGCATCGTATACGCTTGGGAAACTCCTGGTGATAATCATTCTCAACAGGCAGACGAAATTTACTGTGAGTGAGCCCGAAGTAGATGCTATTTGGACAGTAGTCGAGACAACCATAAAGGCGTCCAAATAGAAGCGGAGAGGCGTTCGATATTGCACTAGTGTAACGATCGACGTTAAAAATGCCTTCAATAGCGCCAGCTGCCGAATCGCTGCACAGAATGAGGGTCCCTGATTCCCAGTGCAGAATTCGGAAGAGCTACTCTCAGAACCGGATGCTGATCAACGAGACCTCCACGGTGTGGAAATCGGTGAACATCGGTTCCGCAAAGTTTCCAGCGACCCAACACTGAGCGCCCAACGAGATGTACAACGGGGTACTGACGCTGAACCTTCCCGAAGGCGTAATGATCGTTGGCTTTGCGGATGACATTGTATTATCAGTGAAAGGCGAAACACTGGAAGAAGTGGAAATGCTGGTGACCGAAGCAATCGGCATAATTCAAAACTGGATGTATGGGTCGTAGCTGCAGGTAGCTAACCTGCACAAAACGGAGGTGCTGATGGTCAACAACTGCAAAGCGGTGAAGCGAGCAGAAATCGTCATCGGCGGGCTTGCCATAGCCTCGAAGTGAGTGCTGAAGTATTTAGTTGTGATGATCGACGACCGGCTAAATTTCAACAGCCACGTAGATTATGCCTGTGGGAAGACGGCGAAGGCCAAGCTACGAACTTAGCAGTAGTAAGCGGCGTCTACTAGCTAGTGTATCATCATCGCTAGTGTATCATCAAAGATCCAGCCTGGGTCGCAGCGCTGGAAACCAAGTGAACTATTTCATCAAAGGTAGTATGCGTCACTGCCGGAATGATCCCGATTGGCATCACTCTTGCAGAGGACAGTGAATGTTATCAGCGTAGAAATATCAGAGGAGTTCGAAAGCTGGTAAGAGCGGAATCGCTGGCCAAATAGCAACGAGATTGGGACACGGGGGAGAACGGTCGATGGACGCGCCTGCTCATACCGGATTTGTCTATCTGTAAGAAAAGGTAAACTTCTACCTTACGCAGGTTCTGTCTGGTCATGGTTGCGTCAGGCAATACTTGTGTCGTTTCTGACACGCAGCACAACCCTTTTGTCCGGAGTGTGCAGACGTCCAAGAGACAGCGGAGCATGTGGTCTTTGACGATTCGGACCATTGCGAAGCGAGATACTTGCCATCACCGGAGCAGATACCAGCCCAGTTAACATCGTCTATAGAATGTATCGTGACGAAAGTGCTTGAAATGCGATCAAATCATGTCGGCTCTACAACATAAATTTAGGCGTTAATTAGTTGAAATCCTCAGCGTTTTCATGTGAACTAGGACCACTAACACAAGGAATAACATTTTCTTGATATGACGGTCATGCTAATTTCCGTGAGGGTGCTGAGAGTTTTGATAAATTAACGTTTAAATCATCCTTCCCCTCTTTGTAAACAAAATCAGATACGTCTGTTTGAATAAGTACTCGAGAAATAAGCTTTTTTACTCTCAGTCTACTTTGTATGAAGTAAAGGGTGTCCACAGTTAAATTGCATCACTTCAAACTCGTTCTTAAAAACAAGTCTCTCAACCGATTGTCATGAAATATTCAGGGAATAAAAAACAATGTATAATCTTGGATTACGTATTTTTATTTCACTGTATTTCTTCACCAAATCCAAAAGCCCGTACTCTTTTCTTAATACCACGTATAAGATTTTGTACAACGCTTGAACCGACATTTATATCCGCTTTCAACCATGACTACTACATTTCCTGTTCTGTAATGACAACTTCAGAATGCTTTCAAAGTTCGTTCTTCATTATAGCCCAATTTTTTTCAAATGGCCGCAAGGGAAGGTCCATTAATTATGTCACGCAGTAGGGGGGGGGGTTTGGCAAAACGTGACGATCCATACAAAAAAATTCAAAGTCCATACAAAAAACGTGACGGGGGGGGGGGGGGGGGTTATAAAAAGTCATTTTTTGCGTGACGTTATTAATGGACGTTCCCCAACTCTGGAGAGTTTGAGAGATTAAGATACTTCGGCAGTAAATTGACACCATTCGTCTTGTACCACTCCAGAACATCCTTGGAGAAGTGACAAGAAGCTAGGTCAGGCCAAAAAATTAAGGAACGTTGTATGTTTTGAGAAATGCAAGCAGTTGAAGTTGTCACGAAAGGTTTGCTCCGTTTACCACACGAAAAATCCCTTGCCAAATCATGAATTTCTTGGGGAACTTTGACACTTGCTGTTTCCTGAGAGACTCTGGAACATCGAACTTGTCTTTCGCCGTCACATACTGGTTGCGGGAATTTGTTTAAAGTTCGCTTTTACGTGTGTTTCATCGTCCATGATGCAGTGTGGTTTCGTCAACATTTGTGTGTACAGCTTACGCGCACAAGCTGTCCTATTCTGTTTTCCATTGCGGTTTGGAGCTTTCTGAACTTTTAATGAACGGAGCCCGGCTCGTTTCTTGGCTTTCTGGACGAAACGTTTGGTCTATTGCAGCTTTTTCACAACATCCCAAACGGAACAGTTGGGTTTGCGTTTAAAGTCAGCAACCACTTGCTTGTGATCCTTCACACAGTATGGAACACTTTTTCTACCACTCACCTTCTTCTGATCGACAGTTAAACGTTCCCCGAACGGTTTTATGACACGAGACATTGTAGATTGGTGAATTTTCAACATCTTTCCGATGGCTCGGTGCAAAAGAAGTGGGTTGTCGAGGGGCGTGTGCAAAATGTTCTCGCACACTTGCTGTTTCTTCGACTCCATTTTCGAAACTACGACACAATTCACAATGAAACGCAGTATAAACATTACACGCTGATGTCATTTCTCCTAAAATTTCGTTGAAATCAGCCCAAAGGGCGAAATGTTACAGCTCATTGAAAGTGATGCAATTTAACTGTGGAAACCCTTTATAGCTAACGTGCATGCAACGAAAATATTGCAATAGTATGCACATCTGAAGCAGAAACCATATTTGTACGATAGTGCAAATATTATCACGCATACTGGGGAATATCATCCAAAGGCACGTCTGTTCCATCAATTCTTCCCAGCAACGTTGAAATCGTGTTATAGAACACCTCGGCCTTCGACGCCAACCGATCTGGTAAACGCAAGTAAGAATAGCGGACCCACGGTATGCCAAACATTACGCACTTCTGGGAGTTTTTGGCTGCCTTGACTTCCCAGAAGCCCTTCTGGGAAACAAATCCAGGATGGTAAACCATTTCACCGAAATTTCTTCTATAGTAACTAGCGGGTAGCGCCGACGAAAGATATTTTTGTTTGCATCCGTCGGATCAATGCACATACGAGTTTTGTTATTTTGGGCAATACTATCAGGTTACTTACAACAGGCGTGGGCTCCTTCGGCTTGATTATGACATCCATATCGACCACCTTGTCCAATTCCACCTCCATTTCGTCACGAATCTTGTGCGCGACTTCCCGTGTTGGCTGAATCTCGAACGCAGCATCCGGTTTCAAGTCTATTTCGTACTCAAAGTTCTTCAAACAGCCCCGGCTTTGGGAAATAACGTCACGGCAGCTGATTGTATTGTCACGCTGAGTCATCTGCAGATCGACAAGCTCGTAAGTCGTAGCTTTCTTTGAAGGCTCCACTTCGGACACCAGGTAGCGTGGCGTTTTCTATCTTACCAAGTCCCTGAATACCGTAAAGTATGCGTATTATGATACATAAGTGTATGTGTAGTGAGTATCGGTATGACTTTTCATACCTAATGAATATCGTGCGAACCAGGCAGTAGCTGCTCCTCTTCTATTGTACCTGAACATATTGGTGTTGATGCTGGGGTGCCAAACATCAATTGTTTACCTCTAAATAAAATTTGTAGCGCTACACACTTCGAATTACGAGAACAGCTCTTCCCTATTGGAGAGGACCAGTTCTTAGAATATGTAAACACTTAAAAAAAACTATGAAACCTCTGCCTTTCCATGGGTTTTTCTTGTTTTCGTGGTTTAATTCGAGTCGATAAAGCAGCATCAGCGAGACGTTTCTTTTTCTTTGTTGTATGTTCTTTCTAAATATACAAACGCTTCATTCTTTTGACAGTGCATGTGGAATTCCGTACGAAAACAGCTCCATATTACGTACAAATCAATTCCGTTGCAGAAAACAACGAATAAATCGTTTAGTTAGACCGACCATTTTTTAGTAAATACTAAGATTTATTTTCGCTCCGTCAGTTCGTTTAGTAGAACTCATTTTGTAAGTATCAACGTATGTTTATTGTAATATTAGCTAATTACTTGTCATATAGTAGGCACCTAAAATAGACAAGTCATGCTGACCGGGCTTCATCGGCGTGATACAGCTATGTCCTGTTACCATCATCAATTTCCCCGGCATATTCTTCTTCTTATTATTATTCTTTTTTTTCTTCTCGCTCTCTCTTGACGAATACTACCATCTACTGATAGGTTCTAAGTGACCACATTTTGGCACGAAGCTGAGCCTTTTTAGTCTCCACTAAAACCTATGTAGTGGACTACATTCCAAACCACCCCCATTGAAGGGAGGACCAACAGCGACGAGTGGCGAAAGAAAACATCGGGGTTCATCGGGGTTCAGCGTCGTTCAGTGTTTAGCCGTGCCTACACAGTACTGAAACTTCTCGTTCTGTTCGTCGGACACGGTTTGTGTGGTGATAAGCGATAGTTTGTTTAAAAATAGAAGCCTTATTTTTCTTTAGTTTTTCAATTATATTTGTTCGGGGATAAGCCCCTCTCGTGCAGTGCAAATAAAATATTATCATTTCGAGTGGAGAACCAAACTAACAGAAAAAGCAAAATTGAATCCCTTCTTATCTCAGACTAGTGGTTGCATCTGAAATAAATAAATAAGAAAACAACGAAAACTATTTTAAAGTGGAAAACTAAACAGACCCATCCAGGAATCGATGCAAGTGTGTGACATATGTTTTCAAGCGTCGTGGATGGAATTCGTACTCGTATATGCAGTGTATATTAGCTTCGTTCGATACTGATATTTACTCGCTCCATGTGGTAGTGCAGTGGACACAGACACGTGAAACGTACGAAGAGAAACAGATGGTAGAGATAAGAGAATGATGTGAGTAACTATGTCTAGTAAAAGGTTATTTTTACACTTTGTTGTGGTTGAAAGGTGTAATGTGCTTTTGTTATCGTCGGTGCTATCAAAATCTCGTATTGCCCCTTACTTCTCAAAATGTGTGATTTGATTCTATGAGTTTTATCAGCTTTAATCTCTACTGTAGCATCAATTACAGTACCAAAACACCAAACATGATTACTCTGTTGAGAAAATAAAACAAAGTTACAATTATCAACTCAACTGATTGACAGTTATAAGTCATAAAAAAATCTCATCTTTACAACTAATTGGAAAATGATGTTCATAAGCACCGCCGATCCTAGAGGGTTTCAGCAAATAAAAACGAATGACAACAACCACGCGACCATCGACGACGACGGCAACATTGCTTTTACGATACAGTGAGTCGTCTTCATCCCACCCCTGCACTCTCCGTCATCCAAGCGATGGAATTAATTGAAGCAACAAATTGCGCCTGACAACGCCGGTCTGAGAAATCCATTTGGCAAAGCTGTTCAGATTTGGGAGCTGCAAATTGGGTGAGCCGCAGAGCTGGGATACCCAATTCTCGTGCGTATCTGGTTTTCAGATTACGATCATGATTTAAGATAATTACTCAGCGTGAAGGAGGAGCAGGGTCTATCCAAGACGTGTAAATTAAAGAAGGTTTTTTGAGTCAGTCAATCGATTTAAGTGGTCTACCTGTAGGGGGTGTATGTACGGAGCGATCCAGTTCTTTACTACCGGAGAAAGCTGCTTCATAAAAACCGGAAAACGTGAATGATAGTAGAGGACATGCCGCAAACGGAATGGACCGACTGTGGCTAATAGAGTTAGCAGAGACTCTTCAACTGACTGAAGTACACCGAGAAGGAGATACTGCCCAAGGCCAGTCCACCGTGTCATCGTGGCATCACACTCATCCGCCCTATCAGGGAAAAACTCGGATCAGATGACGCATGGATGGAAATGGTTTCAAACGCCCCGCAGTCACCAGAGTGAGGCGAACCAACTACCGAAGTGTTGGTATCAAGATAAGATTCGACCATTCGTCATCCTGGCACGTACACAGTTATTTCACTGTCCTATTGCCGGGTTTCTTTTCGCAGCGCAAACTGTAGTTCAAAGGGGAAAGGATTCTACACTCTACTGTTTCCCTTTTCTTTATGTTTACTTCTAAATTACTTTATCATCATAATCCGGCCTCATTCCGCTTTCATGAGATGATTTTGGCCCACACTTTTTCACTTTGAAAGCATTTCCTACTGACCCTATTAGAGGAGTAAACTAGCAGCAATACACTCGTCCATGTTCACGCACGCATCAGTAGCGTTGCTCCAACACATATGCGTTGCATAGCGGAAGGTTGGGTCAATTGTGACGATACGTCTGATACTAAGTTTTCCAGAGGAATTATAGTAGTTCTATCTTTTCAGTTTGTAACAAAACCAAAACTCTTTAAAACAGGTAGGGTGATTTGTTTATTTAAGCCAAGCTAAGTATTGTTCACCCTTTGTGAGTTTTATCGTAGCGTCGTGTATTTGCATATCAAATAATGATGTTTGAAAATCGGAAATATCCTTCTTATCATCCTTCTTATCATCCCAGGAGTGGACAGCAATTTCTGCTAGAACCAAAGATGTGAAGAGAAAGTATTGATAGTAAGTTTTTCGTTATGATTTTGATCATAGTTTGCGTGGAAGTGTCAAGGGTTTCAAAAGTTTAATGTTTGTTTCCGGAGCCAACAATTCCCCAATAACATTTTGATACTTCTGTTTAACGCCCGAATAAAAATTCTCATAGATTTACAATTGCATATATTGTAACCATACAATAATATCTAAAGTGGTTACGATTAATTGTATAGTTTACAACGATAGGATGACAATAGAAGTTATTGTTGCCACAATAGAATCTAATGTAAATTGAGGCATGCACAATAGAAAATGGGGGTTGTTATGTATCTTAACTATAGAAAAACTCATTATTTTCCGAACAAATTTGTGTCAATTACTATTCATTGTATTGTTTCACAATTGTTGAAAATCCTAGCATATAGAGTGAATTGTAGATCGATTGTAATGACTATATGCATTTTTTATTCATCTGATACGCGAACAATAAGATTTATGGTCGGAAATAGATTTAAATGTTATTCTAGATTTAAATGTTATTCTATTGTTGTATTGTTTCTGTATGGTTATTTTTATCCGGGCGGTTAGTAAACCCTTACTGCTTTTGTCATCTGTTTTAGACAGAAGCCATCTCCAAATTATACGCTCTCACTAAGTGAAGAGTCTATCACAAAAGTTCAACTCAGTGGACGCAGTGATTCTACGCCCCAACAAAAAAAAGTGAAGAGTCTGTTTGTCGCCATCCACTTGATCGAGCCACCTTCCCAGTTGCGTATTCTTATGCCAGTCGGTTTTTTCTAAGAAGCATTTTTTCTGGGCTGTTCTTCGACATTCGCACGACGTGTTTGGCCTATTCGGACTGATCGATTTTTATGTGGTAACTATTGCCTACTGCGTTTATACCAATTGGATTTTTGTAACATTCTTGTGACACCTATAAGTTGAAGCAGCCATCTATGATGGCTACGTATTGTTTGGCGAGTTTTCCGTTGAGTCGTATCGTAGTCGTAACAATCAAGACCCTTCTTTTTCAACTATTCGCTAAATTCTATCTCTTGATATGGATTTCTATTCCAAACAGGAGTGTTTGCGGCTTGATTCGAAGTTTTATCAGTTTTGAATGACATTGCTTCTTTTTATGTGTCTTGATCACCGAAGGCTACGGCCATAGTAATTGTAAAATGTAAGTCGTATGTTGTTATAAACCGGTGAATAAACGGTGAAAATGGAGCAACTTTTCGATAAAATGTAGTAAGAGGATGTAAGACTGCACGACATATTTAGTAAGTACAAATTATTGTACTTATCTTTTCCTCAAATCTGTTAGCTTGAAAAGTCGAACATAATATCAAAAAATAAGGAGACTAATAAGTATTTGCCACTTAGTTCCAACTATCTTTATTGCATATCTTGACAGATACGCGTATTTCGTCTACAATATGCAGACTTCTTCGGTGTCGTGTACTAATAACTCGACTGGGTCGTCTAGTCGAGTTATAAGTACACGACACCGAAGAAGTCTACACATTGTAGACGAAATACGTGAATGTTTAGTGGAAAACTAAAAATGAGAAGAAAAATTAGTATTTTCCATTTAATTCCATCTCTATTGCTTATCTTGACAGATACAAGATAAGCAATAGAGATGGAATTAAATGGAAAATACTAATTTTTCTTCTCATTTTTAGTTTTCCACTAAACAGCTTACATTTTCTAGGATTTATCACAAGCATAATATGTTTCTTCTACCAAGAAGTAGTTGGAGGCTATGTGGAAGAGCTGCAGTGGTACTTTAACATTTTCTGGATAATATATGTTTCCGGATAGTGTTTGACGACGTCACGGTTCCAAAATACCGATCAAGGTACAGCCATTTCAAATCACTGAAAAGGCACATTGTTCAGCGACACCCTTATCCATTTCCGGCGGTATTGGGTGGTTTAGACGAAAAATAAGATGCTGGTGATCTGTTTACCCTGTTAAATTCCAAGCTCTAGTTGTGAAACACATGAAAGAAGAAACTGTCTGTCTTGACAAAATAAAAAGATGCGTTTCACTGGGAATTTGCTGGTTGACGGCGGATGTGTCACTACCACAAACCAAAATCGCAGAAATGATCAGACTTTGCGAAATCTTCGTTCAAATGCTTGGTGAATATTTCGAAGGAAACACAAAGACCTGTATGATCATGATACCAATTTGGAGGACCCTGAAATTGTTAATCTGTAAAATCGGTTCTACGTACACGATCTGTTCCCCGAAATTTCAACATTTTCGAAACAAAGCAATTTTTTGGGCAAATTGGCTGTTGGTATTCCTGTACCTGCCGAAAATATCTATTAAATAGAGAACTTATGAAACATATCTTGCCAGATAACGCTACATTGAAGGAGTATACAAAGTTTAGTCTGGAGAAACGTACCAGAACAATTATTACTTCAAGAATTTTTCTGATGTAGTTCGTCAGAACTTGTACCAAATCGATGGAACTGGGAAATGCACTTAGTTCCAAGACAGGCGATGGCAAAGTTTCTGTGATCGATAGCAAAACTCAATTTCCGTTATCCGTATGTCGTGGGTGTTATCAAAATACAATACGGTCAAAAAACGTTGTAAAGTACGTTAAATAATAATAAAATAATGTTACCTCACTTATTGTCAGTTGTTATAGTATTTCACCAAAGAATTTCACCTTCGGTTGACAGAGCCATCTATATAAACGTCGAAGAGTCAGAATCGCACCACCTCCCCTCAAATAACCCCTTCCTTGTCCCTGTTACCATGAAATTTGGCATATGGTATTGCCTACATACATTACCTTCATTTGTTAGCATTACATCAATTACATTGATAAAAAATCGTCAACAACTTTACGCCAATTCACCCGGTTCATGGTTGCTTCTCTCCATCCTCGGTTGCACCCCACGCTTTTCAAGTCTTGGTCCGTCCATCTAGCTCGCTGTGGTAACCAGTCCTTTGGTTACATTCTTTGATTTTGTAAATTTTGTACATATTAGTCTTCTAAATTTTGTCTATTATTTAAATTTTCATAACTTTGTTTATATATATTTTATTTTTCATTAAATAAGATTAAATACTTGAATTAAAACCATAATCAAATAACATATCCTTTTTCCCATCCTTGGCATCCCTATTCTCCCGTTTACTGTGTCAGCCGTTACGCACTATTCAGTGCGCTCCCACAGTCGACTCTTACTGTCGATGAGAAGGCTCCCATACGGAGTCAGCTGATATAAACAGCTGTTATTGCCGGGGTCGGCGACTAGTAGGTAAATGTTTTCATTACGTCTCAGTGCGCGAAATTTTTACCAACGATGTTTGTTTATTGTTTCGGGCAGGAAAATTGTAGAGCAATTCGCGGGTGTTTCCGTGACCTTTTGTGTCTTCGGCTGGCTGTTTGAAGTGGCGTCTTGTACATCGAGTGGGCAATGGCCTGGGTGTCCGCCACCTTACAGTGAAGAAACGGTGAAGTTCGATTGCCAATCTACAGCCGGAAAATACAGAGCACCGTAAGCCGTTCGACAACTACAGCCCTTTGGACGGAAGACAATTTCAATCATACCGGTAATGTTTCCTATCCTACTTTACTTTCCTTTCTAAATTAATTCGCTTTTCTATTTTGAACTGATCCCTTTCTCCTATTCTTTCTTTAACTCCAACTTGGTAACGGTTTGTATGGGAAGTTTTTCCGCCCATTTCTTCTCGGAACAAGTATACGACCCTGAATCCCAGGTAAAACCTGAAGGGGGGAAAAAGAAAATCCTCAGTGAAAAAGCTGATCTGGCAAATGAATTCTAACACTGTTCTCCATGCTTTCTTGTACAAGCCGGATTTTTGGCAAGGTATTGCCTATAGGCATGAATTATTAAATATTTCGATGGAAATCTAATCCAAAATTTCGAATATTTACACTCAATTTAACCGAAATCTCGTTAAGTTTCATTCCTGTTTGCTTCAAATTTTCACCGCTATATCAGTTTGCTCATACCGAAGTTCACAGCTAACTTTTTGAGTTTTCAGTTTGACCCAAGCCGAGATTATTGGTTAACATAAAAATTTTGAGATCGAAACCAAGAGGTCGGTTGTGTGGTTAAATTTTACTAACAATAGTCATTATGTTGATGAACCTTACACACTCGAAGGAAAACAATCTATATGTTAAATTCAATGCAGATAAAATACATTTACACAGAAACATGTACAAACTCTCCTCTTGTGAGTTGTATAAAAAAGTATAAACCAATGTCATAAGGATAAAACCCATTTTTATTTTACGCTTGGTTTCTCCTTCCTGCAGATACTTAATGAGAACGTTCTCGCGCTGGTGATGCAGTGGTCACCTCTCATCCCAGTAATACCTATTCAGGCCAGTTCGGTGAGATTTTTGTGAGAAGAAGTGATCTCGGACCACGTATTCCTTAGGAAGCGAAGAGGAGTCGCCGAGCTTAATATGTTGTGTCCAATTCGTCTTGGTGTTACTAACCAGCTCTAGGCTTAACATTAAGTTAATACGGAATACAAACAAGTCATGGACGTATCCACCTTGAATATTGAGTCAAACACTAGTCAAATGAGTGTTGTAATACTTTTTTTTAAGTGAATCCCTTCTTGATACTGATAGTGTATATCAAATCACATTGCAATGTACGATGCAGAGAAACACGACAAACGCTTTCGATATTTTCACGTGATACCAAGTCAATCCAAGTCAATTTTCGCTCCTCGATTGCAAATAACGATCTGAACAGCCTCTTGAAATTTCATGAAATTTGATTGACGCACACTAGACATGTCATTTAAAATATACAAGTAAATTATTATGAAATAATTTCGCTGCCTACAAGTATTATCAATACTCCTTCTGATGAAATGAGCTTTACAATTTTTGATATAAAATATTATAATTTTATTTTATTAGGCCAACAATTGTTTTTGACCAAATATCAAATGAAAATGTAATCATGTTATGTAATAGTATGTTATCAAAGAGCTGTTCAGTCAAAAACACTATATGTAGCCACATTTGTGACATATAAGCATTGAATATGTGCTGTAAAGGGTGTCCTACATCAAATTGCATCACCGAAAAAACGCTGTAGAAAACTGCCAAGTTAACCTATCATTTTCAAACTTTCAAACAACAAAATATAACCCATTATTGAGTTTTTGACATACTTATTTTATTCAACTTCAATACCAGACCCGTATTCACCATACGTTTAACTCCACTCATAAAGATCTGCAGCTCTCTGCAGCTTTTTCTGTACGGAAACTCACTTTTTCTTCATGTCTTTCTAAAATTTATGCAGTCCCTCTGATCCTCTCCCGAGCTCTCTGAATAAAAGACTTGGACAGATTCAACTTTTTAGCCACATCCTTGACTGAAGCATTTGGATTAAGCTAAAACGCTTTGACGACACGCTTGAGATCCTGATCATTTTAATAGAACATTCATTCTGACCGCATTTCTCCTTTAGTTCGATGCTCAGAGTTTCGTAGTAACGTTTAATCCCACGACTTACCGTTGACTGCACGATTCCGAGTTGTTTTCCGGTTTCCCGATGAGAGTTTCCCGATGAGAGAGGTACAATTGTCGAAAATCTGACAGCGATAAAAGAAAAGAAAAAACACTTTAAACTGCTTTTAATCAAATTTTCAAAGAAAATACCCAATGGGTTATTTTCTACAGCGTTTTTCCGTGATGCAATTTGATGTGTGACACCTTTTAAATTAATGATCTTGCAAGTCGTATATCGCGTGCAAATGAGTCGAAATTTTCGGCGTGATTATTTAGTCGAGTACATATTCTCAGTGTCTCGTACTAATAACTCGACTGGAGTTATTAGTACGAGACAATGAAGAAGTCTGCACATTGTAGACGAAATACGCGTATGTGTCAAGATAAGCAAAGGTAGTTGGAATTAAATGGAGATTACTAATTTTTCTTCTAATTTATAGTGACAAGTATTCCACTAAACAGCTCAAACCCTCTAGGATTCATCAAAATGTGGTTAAAAAGGGTAAGTGCGAGTGAGTTTAAGAAATAAAAACGATTAATTTTTAATTTAATTTGTGAAGAAGTTGATTTTTGGTTTAACTCCTGTCAGCATATCAGCAATTTTGTACATTTTGGAGCAGAACTCGGGTGTGTTGGGGTTCTTTTCTTTGACCTGAATACTTAATTGCAGAATGCCAAAGGCCTCCAAAAACCGCACAAAACAACCCTAGCAGCACACTTGTTCCAAATCAGTTTGAATAACTCCGAAATGTCTGAGATTAGTCACAATAAACTTGCTACAACTACTTATGATAGTTTCGTGTTGCTGGGAAGTTTGTTGCTTTATGAAAGGCAACAGGCATATTTTCAGACACTCTATCACGTAAATTTCCTGATTGATGGTCCTGATTACAATTGAAACATCGCTTATAATGTCAAAGGTAAAAACAGCCTGCTAAACCAGATACTTCTTGAGGAACTGTGACAGTTTCATATGGTTAAAAGTCGGTCACCTTTCCCCTTAAGGTTGCCGTAATTAACTCTTGCCCAAAAATCTTTAATGTAATCGATGATAGGTATCGCCATTGAAGTCTTTCTTATCGGGTTGAAGCCTTCCGATGATGATACCTGTGTTAATCATTGGCGGAACTGGGCAATTAGTCTGGAGGGGGCCTGGAGGGGGCCTAGAGAGGGGCCTGCCCGAAGATTTTTTTTCGTTCACGTTTTCATGATTTTTCTCCAAAAACGTGAGCTAGTTCCCGATTACTTGATTCAGTTCACGGTGTATTTTTGCTTATTCTCAAATTCATGACTGCAGTTCACGGATCCGGCCATGGAGTTTTTTCCGTGTGAATCTATATAGAGTCAAGTTTAAACTAAAAATCTTAAAACTACAAAGAACAACATTGAATCAATGCACATTTTAAATATATTCAAAATTGTGTCGGCTGATACTGATTTCTTCACAAATCCGAAAATTTAAAAGTTTTATTAAGCTAAATTTCTAAAGAGAGTTCAAACTATTTGAAGGAGAATTCCGTGGATTATTTCATCAAAAACCGACTGAGAACTTCACGGCAGTTCAAAAGAAACATCCATGGGTTTTTTGAGGTTAAACTTAAGAATTGAATTGACTTTGATAGTATTCCAGGGCATCTAAATTCCATGGAAATTTTTCGAAAATTTTTGAATATATGGAAAAAAAAATATAAACAACTAAAGTATAGGCCAAATTAACAAATGCATCTATCGTTTCGAACTGTATTGAATTTATAAATGTTCATATACAGTCTTCAAAATGGCATCAGACTGGCCATGTTATAAAGTTTGACAAAAAATTAGTTTTTAAATAATTTAAAATTGAAAAGTTCTACAAAAATGAATTGTTTGGAAAAATTATTCATTCGTATGAAATTTTTGTATTTTGTAAAAGAAAATAAATGTTTTTAAAATTTTCTAAGTTGGTGGATCAGAAGTAATTTTGAAAACTGTGTTTCAAAAATTTTAAACTCAAGACTGTTTATCATGTTACTTCTGAGCTATTTTAAAAATTTCTGCTCCATTCATCTTTTGAGTTGCGATATAGGAAATGCCAGATATGGCAATTTTGTATGAAAAGCTGTAGATGTATTTAATATTTTCGCCATCAATAACCCAAAATAGCCAACACCAATAACGCCAAAATAGAAGCTTTTGATTGAAAATCAAATCCTTAAAAGAAACTTTCAGAATAAATTTTAGACAACTGTTACAAGAAATGTGAAGAAAATTTTGATAAAATTTCCAAGGAAATATTGAAAAGCGTTCTAAAAATATAATCGGAACTCTGTCTCTACTGAGTGAATGCAAATGGGAACACACTGGGAACACACAAGCTGTTACAATTCTTAGAAAATTAAAAAAAAAATAGATGGGTAAAATAGAAATAGATGCGGAATCACTTAATTAAAAAAAATTATAAATATTTTTAGAAAACAATAGATAAATAATAGTTTCAACAGGTTATAATTTTTTTCAATAAAAGTTAGCCTCATGTGCGGCAAGATTTTTCCCTATATTAATGAATAACATTTTACAAAAAAAGTCGAAAAAATTACTAAATTTCAAAACTTTGATAAACTTTTTTGTAACCAAGTTCAGGAAATTTAAATACATTAAATATCATGAAAAATGATGTTTAATTAATTTCATTTGTAGCGTTGTGAGCAGTGTATGTACTGAGTTTTTTTTCTTGTGTGCAGCTGCATGATAGCTTGTTTGTCAAGGCTGGACCCTTTCGCAACATTCCCTATTACTAGGACGAATACCATAGTTACACTAATATGTCAACCGCGTGAGCACCATTTGAAGTTTTAGATATTTTGTCTTCGTATTTTATAAAAGATGTAGAATTTCCCATGTTATAGTACCCATCCCTGCAATATTGCACCCAACAACTTTGAATCAATTTTTAATTCAAGATGACTAAGTACACTATTATATAATTATTTAGAACACTTCCTGGAAATGCCGTTCAGAATACTATCTATGTTGACAGTGCTGAAGTTTCGTCCAGCAATAACTATTAAATTACTATATGCATTTCATCAATACTGTGTTGTAAATAGTTCAATTATTACAATTACCTTTTGGGGATGACACACAGGCCCATAATGCAGTCTATATCGACAACTAGTGATACTGAAGTCAACCCCAACAAATATTATGATTACAGAAATTTCCTGATGGTATATACATATGTTAACCTTACTTCTAAAACTACATTTTTGAAAATATTATCGTTAATGAATAAACTCCTATCTTCATATTTTGCTTATTTACATTCGTTAGTTTTGAAACTTCTAATCAATCTGGGAAATATATACTCTACTCAATTTTTCGTACAAGAGAAAATAATATTGTGAATTTAAAATGCGCCTCTAAACAAAACTCTTTATCGTTAAATCTTCTTGAATAATAAAATTAAAATGCGTACATATGAAAGTGTTTCAAATCTTGTGTTTCAACTTAACAGGGTCTAAATTTTACCGTCGCTATTATTTTAGTTATTAGTCTTGACGTTTTAATATTAATAGAATTGAAACTAAGAAGAGAATGATTTTTCAAATACCTACTAAGTGAACAAAAAAAGTAAATGGAATCAATAAATTAATTTTTTACTAAAAACACCGCGATATACTAGTTTTGTGCACATGCCTAATAGTGCATGCCTAAATGGGCCCTCTGCGTTCTAATTTCGATTTTGATCTGGTAAACTCTTGTACCTCGAACGATATCTAGGTTCATAGGCGTATCCAGGGAGAAGGCAGATGGGGGCGACTGCCTCCCTGACTATGCAATCAAATTTAACCCCTGGCCTCTGGGAAATTAGCTCTGGAAAATTACCGCTTGGAAATTATCTCTGGAAAAAAGCCTCTGGAAAATGGACTTATGGACTCTGGAAAATTAGGACAAAGATTAAATCCCGAAAATGGCGTCTTTTGAATGGGCTCTCAGAAATGGTTTCAGAAAAGTAATTACTTCCCTAAAACAAGACGAACACATATCTACTCTGGAAATCTGGTCAATCCAAGAAATGACCTCTGGGGACAAGATTCCTGGAAATGGCGTAGCATCAGAAAAATAGTTACCGGAAAACAATCAATTCCCCGAAAAAAAGAAGAACACATATCCGCTCTGAAAAATTAGTCATTCCGGAAACTGGCTTCTGGGTAATTGTTCTCGGGAAAGGTCCCTGGAAAATGATTTCAGTAAAGCATTTTCCGAAAAAAAAAACGAGGACAGAGATCCGTTTTGGAAAATTATTCATTCCGGGAAGTGGCCTCTGGGACATGGCCTTTTCCACGAAATAGTGTAAAACTAAATACCGATAGGCAATAGTTTGGAATTTGGATAATGTCTATAGATTGGGAATCGATGATCAACACAATTTTAAAATCCAAGATGGCGGCTTCTGGTTGCCATACCCCCCTATTTTAAATCCTGGCTACGGTCATATCTAGTTATGATTTGCGGCAGTTGAGTATATTTATCATCCTAAATCAATAAATTATTGAGTTATAGACAAAATTTCACCATTTATGGGCTAGCTTATATCCGCTTATCATGTCGTTCGTTATTAAACACCACGAAATTTTTTTTTACAAAATCTAGCTTCTAACAGACGCAACAAACTCTCGAGCAATGTGGATTTATTGTTGATATATAGGAATTCTCATGGATCTAATTTTCGTAAACATGGATTATATCGATATACCAACTTTACATCCTGAAAGGAACAGTGGAGTAAGTGAAAAGTGTGGGGAATCGGGTATACGCACTTTGCTGCCTTCAGGACCGTATCGACTCAAAAAATAGAGAGGTACTATAACTATTTCTGTAGGAGTAAAGTGCAAAAACAACTTACACTAGGAAAAAAAATGTATAATTCCGTAGAGGTAATGAACAGTGTTTCATTTCAAATTAGAAATATATTAGGGAAAAATCCTGGGGGGGTGCCTACAGAATTCCTGGAGGGGCCTGGCCCCTAGAGCACCCCAGTAGTTACATGCCAATGGTGTTAATCATCATCAGTTACTCTACTCTCTACAATTAAGGTCGAAAAAACTATGATCATAACACCGTTTCATTGCAGTTTAACAGTAAACTCGATTTCAACTCTTTAAAGTGTAAATATTGACATCATCATTAAATTAGTCAGTCAAAAACAATTCAAATAGGGTAACGGGATTCAATGTTAGCCTAGCTCCTTGATTCGGCCTATGTACCGAATATGTCATTATTTCGGCGATAATCAACAAAATCATGTTGCTATCAGAATGACCGATCTATTTCAAAGCAATTGAGACATAATTAATGAATTTATAGTTGTTCACTTTTGCGTAATTTTCGATTTCCTTAACTTTTCAGACACCATAAAGTTACTGGATAAGCTGAACAGATTATCTACACGCTCTTCGAATGATCTAAATTTGCCAAAATTGAGCCTATAAACCGAATAATGCAGCTAAGATGTACAGAAAATAGTGCACATTATAAACTAACTGGTCACATAAGTAACACAACAATTATTTAACATGAAAACCATAGACCCAATGTTAGGGACATATTTTTTTCTAAGTTCTCCCAATTATGGCTATCTTATGGGAAGCGTAGTGAAAATGTTGTTATTAGTAACATTTACAATACAACTGTCTGAGTTTTGGTTGAATGTTTTCATGTAGCTCATCTAATACAAACTAAACGATACTAAAATCCGCTGTAGAAGCGACTTATAGTGATTGATTACCGAATACTTGACTCAAGTATTCGGTAATCAAACACTTATAGTGTCGCTTTACGCGGATTTAAGTATCCTTTAGATTGTATTAGATGAGCCACGAAAACATTCAACCAAAACTCAGACAGTTGTATTGTAAATGTTACTAATAACAACATTTTCACTACGCTTCCCATAAGATAGCCATAATTGGGAGAACTTAGAAAAAAATATGTCCCTAACATTGGGTCTATGGTTTTCATGTTAAATAATTGTTGTGTTACTTATGTGACCAGTTAGTTTATAATGTGCACTATTTTCTGTACATCTTAGCTGCATTATTCGGTTTATAGGCTCAATTTTGGCAAATTTAGATCATTCGAAGAGCGTGTAGATAATCTGTTCAGCTTATCCAGTAACTTTATGGTGTCTGAAAAGTTAAGAAATCAGAAAATTACGCAAAAGTGAACAACTATAAATTCATTAATTATGTCTCAATTGCTTTTGAAATAGATCGGTCATTCTGATAGCAACATGATTTTGTTGATTATCGCCGAAATAATGACATATTCGGTACAGTCAGAATCCGGAGCTAGGCCAACATTGAATCCATTACCCTATTTGAATTGTTTTTGACTGACTAATTAATGATGATGTCAATATTTACACTTTAAGAGTTGAAATCGAGTTTACTGTTAAACTGCAATGAAACGGTGTTATGATCATAGTTTTTTCGACCTTAATTTAGAGAGAGTAGAGTAACTGATGATGATTAACACCATTGGCGTAACTACTGGGAGTGCCTAGGGGGCCAGGCCCCCTCCAGAATTCTGTAGGCCCCCCCCCCAGGATTTTTCCCTAATATATTTCTAATTTGAAATGAAACACTGTTTATTACCTCTACGGAATTATACATTTTTTTTCCTAGTGTAAGTTGTTTTTGCACTTTGCTGCTTTCAGGACAGTATCGACTCAAAAAATAGAGAGGTACTATAACTATTTCTGTAGGAGTAAAGTGCGTATACCCGATTCCCCACACTTTTCACTTACTCCACTGTTCCTTTCAGGATGTAAAGTTGGTATATCGATATAATCCATATATACGAAAATTAGATCCATGAGAATTCCTATATATCAACAATAAATCTACATTGCTCGAGAGTTTGTTGCGTCTGTTAGAAGCTAGATTTTGTAAAAAAAAAATTTCGTGGTGTTTAATAACGAACGACATGATAAGCGGATATAAGCTAGCCCATAAATGGTGAAATTTTGTCTATAACTCAATAATTTATTGATTTAGGATGATAAATATACTCAACTGCCGCAAATCATAACTAGATATGACCGTAGCCAGGATTTACAATAGGGGGGTATGGCAACCAGAAGCCGCCATCTTGGATTTTAAAATTGTGTTGATCATCGATTCCCAATCTATAGACATTATCCAAATTACAAACTATTGCCTATCGGTATTTAGTTTTACACTATTTCGTGGAAAAGGCCATGTCCCAGAGGCCACTTCCCGGAATGAATAATTTTCCAAAACGGATCTCTGTCCTGGTTTTTTTTTCGGAAAATGCTTTACTGAAATAATTTTCCAGGGACCTTTCCCGAGAACAATTACCCAGAAGCCAGTTTCCGGAATGACAAATTTTTCAGAGCGGATATCTGTTCTTCTTTTTTTTCGGGAAATTGATTGTTTTTCGGTAACTATTTTTCTGATGCTACGCCATTTCCAGGAATCTTGTCCCCAGAGGTCATTTCCTGAATTGAACAGATTTCCAGAGTAGATATGTGTTTGTCTTGTTTTAGGGAAGTAATTACTTTTCTGAAACCATTTCTGAGAGCCCATTCAAAAGATGCCATTTTCGGGATTTAATCTTTGTCCTAATTTTTTTTCGGGAGATTATTGCTTTCCCGTATTTTTCAGATGCTATTTTTCAAAGTCCATTTTCCAGAGGCTTTTTTCCAGAGATAATTTCCAAGCGGTAATTTTCCAGAGGTAATTTCCCAGAGGCCAGGGGTTAAATTTGATTGCATAGTCAGGGAGGCAGTCGCCCACATTTGCCTTCTCCCTGGCTACGCCTATGAACCTAGATATCGTTCGAGGTACAAGAGTTTACCAGATCAAAATCGAAATTAGAACGCAGAGGGCCCATTTAGGCATGCACTAGTAGGCATGTGCACAAAACTAGTATATCGCGGTGTTTTTAGTAAAAAGTTGATTTATTGATTCCATTTACTTTTTTTGTTCACTTAGTAGGTATTTGAAAAATCATTCTCTTCTTAGTTTCAATTCTATTAATATTAAAACGTCAAGACTAATGACTAAATAATAGCGACGGTAAAATTTAGACCCTGTTAAGTTGAAACACAAGATTTGAAACACTTTCCTATGTACGCATTTTAATTTTATTATTCAAGAAGATTTTACAATAAAGAGTTTTGTTTAAAGGCGCATTTTAAATTCACAATATTATTTTCTCTTGTACGAAAAATTGAGTAGAGTATATATTTCCCAGATTGATTAGAAGTTTCAAAACTAACGAATGTAAATAAGCAAAATATGGAGATAGGAGTTTATTCATTAACGATAATATTTTCAAAAATGTAGTTTTAGAAGTAAGGTTAACATATGTATATACCATCAGGAAATTTCTGTAATCATAATATTTGTTGGGGTTGACTTCAGTATCACTAGTTGTCGATATAGACTGCATTATGGGCCTGTGTGTCATCCCCAAAAGGTAATTGTAATAATTGAACTATTCACAACACAGTATTGATGAAATGCATATAGTAATTTAAGAGTTATTGCTGGACGAAACTTCAGCACTGTCAACATAGATAGTATTCTGAAGGGCATTTCCAGGAAGTGTTCTAAATAATTATATAATAGTCTACTTAGTCATCTTGAATTAAAAATTGATTCAAAGTTGTTGGGTGCAATATTGCAGGGATGGGTACTATAACATGGGAAATTCTACATCTTTTATAAAATACGAAGACAAAATATCTAAAACTTCAAATGGTGCTCACGCGGTTGACATATTAGTGTAACTATGGTATTCGTCCTAGTAATAGGGAATGTTGCGAAAGGGTCCAGCCTTGACAAACAAGCTGTCATGCAGCTGCACACAAGAAAAAAAACTCAGTACATACTCTGCTCACAACACTACAAATGAAATTAATTAAACATCATTTTTCATGATATTAAATGTATTTAAATTTCCTGAACTTGGTTATAAAAATGTTTATCAAAGTTTTGAAATTTAGTAATTTTTTCGACTTTTTTTGTAAAATGTTATTCATTAATATAGGGAAAAATCTTGCCGCACATGAGGCTAACTTTTATTGAAAAAAATTATAACCTGTTGAAACTATTATTTATCTTTTGTTTTCTAAAAATATTTATAATTTTTTTTAATTAAGTGATTCCGCATCTATTTCTATTTTACCCATCTATTTTTTTTAAATTTTCTAAGAATTGTAACAGCTTGTGTGTTTCCAGTGTGTTCCCATTTGCATTCACTCAGTAGAGACAGAGTTCCGATTATATTTTTAGAACGCTTTTCCTTGGAAATTTTATCAAAATTTCCTTCACATTTCTTGTAACAGTTGTCTAAAATTTATTCTGAAAGTTTCTTTAAAGGACTTGATTTTCAATCAAAAGCTTCTATTTTGGAGTTATTGGTGTTGGCTATTTTGGGTTATTGATGGCGAAAATATTAAATACATCTACAGCTTTTCATACAAAATTGCCATATCTGGCATTTCCTATGTCGCAACTCAAAAGATGGATGGAGCAGAAATTTATAAAATAGCTCAGAAGTAACATGATAAACAGTCTTGAGTTTAAAATTTTTGAAACACAGTTTTCAAAATTACTTCTGATCCACCAACTTAGAAAATTTTAAAAACATTTATTTTCTTTTACAAATACAAAATTTCATACGAATGAATAATTTTTCCAAACAATTCATTCTTGTAGAACTTTTTCAATTTTAAATTATTTAAAAACTAATTTTTTGTCAAACTTTATAACATGGCCAGTCTGATGCCATTTTGAAGACTGTATATGAACATTTATAAATTCAATACAGTTCGAAACGATAGATGCATTTGTTAATTTGGCCTATACTGTAGTTGTTTATATTTTTTTTCCATATCTTCAAAAAATTTCGAAAAATTTCCATGGAATTTAGATGCCCTGGAATACTATCAAAGTCAATTCAATTCTTAAGTTTAACCTCAAAAAACCCATGGATGTTTCTTTTGAACTGCCGTGAAGTTCTCAGTCGGTTTTTGATGAAATAATCCTCGGAATTCTCCTTCAAATAGTTGGAACTCTCTTTAGAAATTTAGCTTAATAAAACTTTTAAATTTTCGGATTTGTGAAGAAATCAGTATTAGCCGACACAATTTTGAATATATTTAAAATGTGCATTGATTCAATGTTGTTCTTTGTAGTTTTAAGATTTTTAGTTTAAACTTGACTCTATATAGATTCACACAGAAAAAAATCCATGGCCGGATTCGTGAACTGCAGTCATGAATTAGAGAACAAGCAAAAATACACCGTGAACTGAATCAAGTAATCGGGAACTAGTTCACGTTTTTGGGTAAAAATCATGAAAACGTGAACGAAAAAAAATCTTCGGGCAGGCTCCCTCTCGAAGGCCCTCCAGGCCCCCTCCAGACTCGTTGCCCAGTTCCGGCCACGATTAACACAGGTATCATCATCGGAAGGCTTCAACCCGATAAGAAAGACTTCAATGGCGATACCTATCATCGATTACATTAAAGATTTTTGGGCAAGAGTTAATTACGGCAACCTTAAGGGGAAAGGTGACCGACTTTTTTAACCATATGAAACTGTCACAGTTCCTCAAGAAGTATCTGGTTTAGCAGGCTGTTTTACCTTTGACATTATAAGCGATGTTTCAATTGTAATCAGGACCATCAATCAGGAAATTTACGTGATAGAGTGTCTGAAAATATGCCTGTTGCCTTTCATAAAGCAACAAACTTCCCAGCAACACGAAACTATCATAAGTAGTTGTAGCAAGTTTATTGTGACTAATCTCAGACATTTCGGAGTTATTCAAACTGATTTGGAACAAGTGTGCTGCTAGGGTTGTTTTGTGCGGTTTTTGGAGGCCTTTGGCATTCTGCAATTAAGTATTCAGGTCAAAGAAAAGAACCCCAACACACCCGAGTTCTGCTCCAAAATGTACAAAATTGCTGATATGCTGACAGGAGTTAAACCAAAAATCAACTTCTTCACAAATTAAATTAAAAATTAATCGTTTTTATTTCGTAAACTCACTCGCACTTACCCTTTTTAACCACATTTTGATGAATCCTAGAGGGTTTGAGCTGTTTAGTGGAATACTTGTAACTATAAATTAGAAGAAAAATTAGTAATCTCCATTTTAATTCCAACTACCTTTGCTTATCTTGACAGATACGCGTATTTCGTCTACAATGTGCAGACTTCTTCATTGTCTCGTACTAATAACTCCAGTCGAGTTATTAGTACGAGACACTGAGAATATGTACTCGACTAAATAATCACGCCGAAAATTTCGACTCATTTGCACGCGATATACGACTTGCAAGATCATATTTAATTTAAAAGGTGTCACACATCAAATTGCATCACGGAAAAACGCTGTAGAAAATAACCCATTGGGTATTTTCTTTTGAAAATTTGATTAAAAGCAGTTTAAAGTGTTTTTCTTTTCTTTTTATCGCTGTCAGATTTTCCGACAATTGTACCTCTCTCATCGGGAAATCTCTCATCAGGAAACCGGAAAACAACTCGGAATCGTGCAGTCAACGGTAAGTCGTGGGATTAAACGTTACTACGAAACTCTGAGCATCGAACTAAAGGAGAAATGCGGTCAGAATGAATGTTCTATTAAAATGATCAGGATCTCAAGCGTGTCGTCAAAGCGTTTTAGCTTAATCCAAATGCTTCAGTCAAGGATGTGGCTAAAAAGTTGAATCTGTCCAAGTCTTTTATTCAGAGAGCTCGGGAGAGGATCAGGGAGGGACTGCATAAATTTTAGAAAGACATGAAGAAAAAGTGAGTTTCCGTCAGAAAAAGCTGCAGAGAGCTGCAGATCTTTATGAGTGGAGTTAAACGTATGGTGAATACGGGTCTGGTATTGAAGTTGAATAAAATAAGTATGTCAAAAACTCAATAATGGGTTATATTTTGTTGTTTGAAAGTTTGAAAATGATAGGTTAACTTGGCAGTTTTCTACAGCGTTTTTTCGGTGATGCAATTTGATGTAGGACACCCTTTACAGCACATATTCAATGCTTATATGTCACAAATGTGGCTACATATAGTGTTTTTGACTGAACAGCTCTTTGATAACATACTATTACATAACATGATTACATTTTCATTTGATATTTGGTCAAAAACAATTGTTGGCCTAATAAAATAAAATTATAATATTTTATATCAAAAATTGTAAAGCTCATTTCATCAGAAGGAGTATTGATAATACTTGTAGGCAGCGAAATTATTTCATAATAATTTACTTTCAAGAGGCTGTTCAGATCGTTATTTGCAATCGAGGAGCGAAAATTGACTTGGATTGACTTGGTATCACGTGAAAATATCGAAAGCGTTTGTCGTGTTTCTCTGCGTCGTACATTGCAATGTGATTTGATATACACTATCAGTATCAAGAAGGATTCACTTAAAAAAGTATTACAACACTCATTTGACTAGTGTTTGACTCAATATTCAAGGTGGATACGTCCATGACTTGTTTGTATTCCGTATTAACTTAATGTTAAGCCTAGAGCTGGTTAGTAACACCAAGACGAATTGGACACAACATATTAAGCTCGGCGACTCCTCTTCGCTTCCTAAGGAATACGTGGTCCGAGATCACTTCTTCTCACAAAAATCTCACCGAACTGGCCTGAATAGGTATTACTGGGATGAGAGGTGACCACTGCATCACCAGCGCGAGAACGTTCTCATTAAGTATCTGCAGGAAAGAGGAACCAAGCGTAAAATAAAAATGGGTTTTATCCTTATGACATTGGTTTATACTTTTTTATACAACTCACAAGAGGAGAGTTTGTACATGTTTCTGTGTAAATGTATTTTATCTGCATTGAATTTAACATATAGATTGTTTTCCTTCGAGTGTGTAAGGTTCATCAACATAATGACTATTGTTAGTAAAATTTAACCACACAACCGACCTCTTGGTTTCGATCTCAAAATTTTTATGTTAACCAATAATCTCGGCTTGGGTCAAACTGAAAACTCAAAAAGTTAGCTGTGAACTTCGGTATGAGCAAACTGATATAGCGGTGAAAATTTGAAGCAAACAGGAATGAAACTTAACGAGATTTCGGTTAAATTGAGTGTAAATATTCGAAATTTTGGATTAGATTTCCATCGAAATATTTAATAATTCATGCCTATAGGCAATACCTTGCCAAAAATCCGGCTTGTACAAGAAAGCATGGAGAACAGTGTTAGAATTCATTTGCCAGATCAGCTTTTTCACTGAGGATTTTCTTTCTCCCCCTTCAGGTTTTACCTGGGATTCAGGTCGTGTACTTGTTCCGAGAAGAAATGGGCGGAAAAACTTCCATACAAACCGTTACCAAGTTGGAGTTAAAGAAAGAATAGGAGAAAGGGATCAGTTCAAAATAGAAAAGCGAATTAATTTAGAAAGAAAGTAAAGTAGGATAGGAAACATTACCGGTATGATTGAAATTGTCTTCCGTCCAAAGGGCTGTAGTTGTCGAACGGCTTACGGTGCTCTGTATTTTCCGGCTGTAGATTGGCAATCGAACTTCACCGTTTCTTCACTGTAAGGTGGCGGACACCCAGGCCATTGCCCACTCGATGTACGAGACGCCACTTCAAACAGCCAGCCGAAGACACAAAAGGTCACGGAAACACCCGCGAATTGCTCTACAATTTTTCCTGCCCGAAACAATAAACAAACATCGTTGGTAAAAATTTCGCGCACTGAGACGTAATGAAAACATTTACCTACTAGTCGCCGACCCGGCAATAACAGCTGTTTATATCAGCTGACTCCGTATGGGAGCCTTCTCATCGACAGTAAGAGTCGATCGTGTGAGCGCACTGAATAGTGCGTAACGGCTGACACAGTAAACGGGAGAATAGGGATGCCAAGGATGGGAAAAAGGATATGTTATTTGATTATGGTTTTAATTCAAGTATTTAATCTTATTTAATGAAAAATAAAATAATACATAAACAAAGTTATGAAAATTTACATAATAGACAAAAATTTAGAAGACTAATATGTACAAAATTTACAAAATCAAAGAATGTAACCAAAGGACTGGTTACCACAGCGAGTTAGATGGACGGACCAAGACTTGAAAAGCGTGGGGTGCAACTGAGGATGGAGAGAAGCAACCATGAACCGGGTGAATTGGCGTAAAGTTGTTGACGATTTTTTATCAATGTAATTGATGTAATGCTAACAAATGAAGGTAATGTATGTAGGCAATACCATATGCCAAATTTCATGGTAACAGGGACAAGGAAGGGGTTATTTGAGGAGGTGGTGCGATTCTGACTCTTCGACGTTTATATAG